>MPNW01000060.1:14917-34593 GCA_011800805.1 Hirudo medicinalis
AAATAGTAAAGTATCAAGTATTTTAAGTAATCGAGTACTGAATAACAGTACTGAGTTCAGTACTGCTAAACCAAAACGAAGTAAAGGAATTTCGAAGTAACCAGACGTATTAAGTCAAGTCAAGCATCCATCCATCCATCCATCCATCCATCCATTATTCCATCCATCCATCCATCCATCCATCCAACCATCCATCCATCCAACTATCCATCCATCCATCCATCCGTCCGTCCGTCCACCCATCCTTCCGTCCAACCATCCAACTATCCATCCATCCAACCATCCATCCATCCATCCATCCATCCCTACGTCCTTCCTCCTGTTGATCCAATGAATGTTTTTTGAAAATTCAAAAACAAACGAACAAAATCCCCCCCCCCCAAAAAAAAGAACGAAAATAAAAAAAAACAGACACAAACAGGAATACGATGCAGTTTCACGTGACACGATGGCATTTCTCTTGCTTTTGGAATTTCGTTGAAAAAGTTGTTGACTTTATTCTTGTTTTGCTTAGCTTTGCTTTGTTTTGCTTGGTTTTTTGACTTTGTTTTGCTTTATTTTGCTTTGTGTTGCTTTGCTTTGTTTTGTTTTTGCTTTTTTGGTTTTTGTTTTGATTTGCTTTGTTTTGCTTTACTTTGTTTTGATTTGCTTTGTTTTGATTTGTTTTTCTTTTTAGTTCTTTAAATATTTTCAATAATTATTTATTGCTCGATGGAACGAGAGATGGAAAGATGGAGAGGTGGAGAAACGAAGACGCTCCTTCTCAATTAACACCTTCGGAGCTTCCTCGAAACAGGTGCTTGCGTATGTGAGCTGGAAGTCTTAGAGATCCATCCATCCATCCATCCTTCTATCCGTCCATCCATCCTTCTATCCGTCCATCCATCCGTCCATCCATCCATCCATCCATCCGTCCATCCATTCATCCATCCATCATTCATCCATCCATCCATCCATCCGTCCATCCATCTATCCGTCCATCTTCCCGTCCGTCAGTCAATCATCCCCTAAACCTCAATCCAAAAAATAAGGCCGAGCAAGGGTCCAAGTAACTGAATCCTGAAAGTCACCGGCGTGGAAAGGCACGGACGAACTGCCTGACTAATGAAACAGACGAACAACAAAAGACCGGGAAATGACAAAGGATTTCATTCTGAGCCTTGATTCAGAAAGCCCCCAAGCGACAGATGGCTGGCCATCCAATTCTAACGCCTTTATCTGGCAGTCTTCATAGACTTCCCCAAAGGGCGGGGGTCGCAGCCGCGGTTGGGGTGGTTTGGTCGAGGGATTGACGGGGTCTTTTTGTTGGGGGTAATTTGGATGCTACCGGCGTTATTAAGAGGGTCTAGTTTTACTTGTTAAGCTTTGAATTCGCAGTCTGTAAGATGATATTTCTTTTTAAGACAAGGTCAGCTTTATGGTCGGATGGACCATGCAGATTATAATTTATAGAAATTATAATTTTAATATCATAATTTCATAATTTATTGAAAGCATTCATCCTGATCCCGTCCATTCGCATAAAAAACAGACACGTGACTCAAAATGGCGTCCGTTGATCTCTTGTTTTTTATTTATTTATTTATTTATTCATTAATATGTATTTTTATGCTTTCAAAATCCATAACTCCTTCTCCGAATTTGTCGTCTGTCGCTTGACGAGCTAACGATTTGTCAACTCAAGCCGCTACCGACTGTCGACGATGACGTCGGCTAGCGACATCTGTCGCACACCCATCTGTGGCAATGTAGCTATTTAGCATACTTTGATAATGAAAAAGAAGACAAGGCCGATCCCGGCTAGCCGATGGATTAAACGAGATGATGAAAGTCTGATCCGCCATGGGTAGAATTTACCGAAGGGTCAAGCCCTCGAGGCCTAAATCAAGACCGTGGTGGCTCCCAGGGGCGTTGTGGGGTGATTGTCGTGCTGTGATTTGTAGGATAGGATGGGGTAGCGTGGAAAGGGTGGGGTGTGATTGAGTAGATTGAGTAGTGTGATGGGGAGCTGGCAGTAATTAATCTGAGTGGTTTTTCAGCCCTCAATATCCTGCCGGGATCTCATTGGTTGATAGAGGGGACTGTGTGTGTGTGTGTGTGTGTGTGTGTGTGTGTGTTTCTGTATGTGTTTGTGTAGTATTGGAGTGTTTTTGGTTGACTGATTATAATAATAATAATAATATTAATAGTATTTGCAGTTGAATATATAAATTTAGTATTTTTTGTCATTGTTTTTGTGTTAATAATTTGAGAAACGATTAAAATTAGAGCTAACATTTTATTTAGTAATAACTATAATAAATTTCTGTCCATAATACATTTACGAGGTGATGATAACCTAAACAATATTTTACAATATTTCACGTCATGCTTGACTAATCCTGTCATTTTAATTAATGATCTGTCATTCCTACCTGTCAAATATGTGGTTTGAATACCTGCATTTATGATAATAATAATTATTATTACTATAATATTTATTATTATTAATATTCCATATTACTAAAGTTATTATTATAAATTATTATTTAAATTACTTTCTAAATTTTCACCACAAATTGCTGTTATTATAAATTAATATTATTATTATTTAAATACTTTTTAAATTCCTATCACAAATTCTTTTAATTGTAAACTATGGGACAAAAAAAATAAATTCATATTTAAAAAAAATTATATTTAAACTGACAAGTTTACGACTTTCCAGCAAAGACAAAGTGTCTTGTAATAAAGACATCTTGAGACTTATTGTTACGATAACAAACAATGTCAAGGTATGCAAGGTATTTTAGAATCAAAATATTAATAATAAAATAATATTAATAATAATAATAATAATAATAATACTTTGTAATAATAATGGGGTTTTATTTTTTCCGAGAATTAAAATCGTAAATATCTTTTATTAAGACGTCTAAAAATAAGAAAATCTAATCATAATAATAATAATAATAATAATAATAATAATAATAATAATAATAATAATAATAATAACAATAATAATAATAATAATAACAAAAACAATAATAATAATNAAAATCGTAAATATCTTTTATTAAGACGTCTAAAAATAAGAAAATCTAATAATAATAATAATAATAATAATAATAATAATAATAATAATAATAACAATAATAATAATAATAATAACAAAAACAATAATAATAATAAAAACTGTGACAATGACGTAACAATGCACATAGTAATAGTAATAATAATAACAACAATAATTAATAATAATCACTGATAATCGATATTATTTTTCCACAACAATGATCAAATTCTGCTCAAACGAATCCATGTGCTTGAGTTGGCAAAGAAAATTATCCAAGCAGAGGGCTTTTGGATGCTTTTGTTGGAGGTCACAATGCTGACCTTTAACCTCGGTGACCTTAAAATATTTTGACGTCAGCGTCACGTGCACTTCCTGCATGCAAACATCTAGGTCACTAAATTATAACTGAGAGCTTTTTGCTGAGAGTGTTATTATGTATTATTATGAGAATCATATCTGTATTAACAATTATTATTATTATTATTAATATTAATACTATTATTATTATTATTAATATTAATACTATTATTATTATTATTAATATTAATACTATTATTATTATTATTAATAGTTAGTCTAAGCAATTAATAATAGTTAATAATAATAATTATTATTAGTAATAATAATTTATTTTATTTTTATTTTATTTTAGTAAAAATATTTTATATTTGACTTAAATAACTGTTACTTAATAGCTTATAATATGTTATGATTGTTGTGCTGTTATTAAAATATATTGTTCCATAATACAAATTTAGAATTTTATATTTTTTGAAAGCGATTTTAATTAATTATTATATAATTATATATTATATAATATCTTATATTATATATTATTATACATTATTTTATATTATATATTATTATTTTATATTATATATTAATATACACATTTTATACAATTTAATTAGTTTACTGGGAGCATTTATTTTGTAAATGTAATAACATTACAGTTTCATAAATATTAATTAATAAATAATTAATTGATAATTTTAATTTAATATTTGAGCGGATTTGAATTGATATTATTAAATGTGAATTTTATTTGTCAGAAATTCAAAAAATAAATAACTCTTTTTAATTTATTTCTCAAGCAATTTTAAAAATAAAACACTAACTCTATTTAATAAAATATTATTTATTATTTAATTATCAATTATTATTAATTTGGTCGTTCTGAAATTTCACAAATTTTGAACTAAAATCTCGAAAGTGAATTTATGCATTGTTAATTCTGATTTTATAAATCTCTTATTAATGGTTTTCTTTTGTTATTTGACTATTTAATATTTATATTAATCAAATTAAATTCAGCTAATGGAGAAAAATTCTTCAGTGCCTTATCGATTTTAAGAGCCATTATTGAAAGTATTCAAAATAAATTTTTAAAGAAATAAATTTTTTAAAGAATCATATTTTTGTTTTTTCAATTACGAGGTTTTTTTTATTTTTATTTTTAAATTTAAATCCTTCTAAATCATTTCCTGATGATTATCAAGAGGCATTTGATCGAACTCGTATATAAAATTATAATATTAATATTAACGTAATAATAATATAATATTATATCATAACATATTGTTACAAATATTAGCACATTTAAAATATAATATAATGCTTAAAGTAAATAAAATGATAAAATGACGCATCGTAATATAATTCAATAATTTAATAATAACATAATGTTATGTAATATGCTATACATTAAATTATATAATATATCATAACACAACAATCATCATCATCATCTTCTTCTTCTTCTTCATCATCTCCAGGGCACTACGGACTAATAACCGGGTCTGACTTCGTGGACCAGCTGGCCGCTGTGGAGAGCAAGAGGGCAAGGACGGCCTACACCAAGCACCAGATCCTGGAGCTGGAAAAGGAGTTCCACTTCAACAGGTACCTCACCAGACGCCGACGCATTGAAATCGCCCACTGCCTCTGTCTGACCGAGCGGCAGATCAAGATCTGGTTTCAGAACAGGAGGATGAAATGGAAGAAGGAGAATAAGCTCCCGAACACGAAGAACAAAAATCAAACAACAAAACAGCAGCAGGTCGAAAGTAAGGAGTGTCGTTTTGAAGATAAAGTCGGTCCTGTCAAAAAGGACGATGCCGACGACGCCGACGACGACGACGTCGGTGGTGGTGGTGGTGACGGTGGTGATGATGATGTCGGTGAAAAATGATTTCTTTTTTCATTTCATTACATTTTTTGATTTGATTTTATTTGTTTTGTTGCTCGTGGGTTGACAATCTCAACTATTAGAACTTCGTTCGTGGTGGATTTGTCATCTTTGGAATTACTCACCAAATTATTTTCGACAACAATAATAATTAAATTACTATTATTATTATTATTATTATTAATATCGTTAATATTTTTAATCATCAATATCGCTGTTATTTTTACTTTTTACATCATTATTATTAATAATTATTATTATTATTGTAATTATTATTATTATTGTTCAATGTTATTATTATTATTATTATTATTGTAATTATTATTATTGTTTATTATTATTATTATTATTATTATTATTGTTACTAGAATTAATTTCATTTCGTAATCATTTGTTTGATATGAATAAGCAATTTTATTGTTGCGCTATCAAGCTAATGTCGGCCTTCTGCGTAAGTGCTCAAAAGAAAAATATTTTATGAGGGAAATTTGAATTCAGCCGTCCTTTAGAAGTGTCTTGCTAGTCATATTATTGGTGCCTTTAAAATTATAATTAGCAGTTTTTATTATTATAATATTATTATTATATTATTATTATTATTATTATTATTAGTTGTAGTAGTATTATTATTATTATTAATATTAATAATCCATGACAAGAAATTATTTTACTTAAATATCAGCCAATGTAAGCCAATTTAGTAGAAAATATATAATAACAAGTTGTAAAATAAATACATTTCTAATGCAAATATAAATATTTAAAATCGGGGAATTTTATTATTGAATGATTAAAAGAATTTTATTTCTTCAAATATTGTAATATATTTTCATTGCATGATCATTGAAATATTATTCCATGTGAACATTCCACCTCACGTATTTAAATATTTATTTATTTATTTAAATATTTATTTAATTATTTATTTCTAGCAGATTTTTTAAACATTTTTCAACATATTCCATCCGATGAGAGCAACATTGTATGGTTTCTGGCACATGTTGGCGTGCTGTGTATTTTGTTGAGTGTTGATGAAAAAGTTTCCAATTTCCTTTTTAAATAAAAATATTTATTTGTCGAATTTAAACGGTTTTCAGTCAATTTGTTCTTAATGTGCAAAATAATGATTATTATTAACTCCAAGAACACGACGACTTCGAAATACAAGAAGTACAAATTTATTGAAAATAAATAAATTCATAATATAATAAATTCGTAATAATTACAAAAAAACGAAACTCAGAATTAATTCTTACTATAATAATAATAATAATTAAAAAAAAACATTTTAATGAATTAAAAACCTTGTATAAGGATAATAATGTCTGCTAAGCGCTTTAACTGACTTTAACGGCTTTACAACATGTCAGTTAATTGAACTATGACCAAAGTTCACAAGGTCAGCCAGATCTAATAAACTAGTTAAGACTCTTTAAAACACAGCTTGAATTCGTGTGTGTCCTTGTTTGCGTGTGTGAGTGAGTGTGTGTGTGTGTGTGTGTGTGTTTGTGTGTGTGCATGTGTGCGTGCGTGTGATAAGATAATCTACTGATAATCCGATTTTACTAGTTAAATCACTTTTAACTGGTTGGTTAAATGGTAAAATACTGATAATCATAGTTAGGATAATTTTGAGACGCTTGATAATGAAGTCTTTAATTTTAGCGAAATTATCAGTTCAGTGATTAGCTACTCGTCCGATAGGCAAGCATAATTAATTAAGAGCATTCGGTAATAAACTCGTTATAACTGAATAATTAATTAACTGAATAATTCATTGGGGATGACCAAGGCTGCATGTCCAATTCTGTCGTCATGTTTCCCACTTCTTTTACTCTAATTATTCTAATTAATCCACAAGTCAATTAATATTCTGAATATTGATTAACTATCGATTATTCTAATTAATCCACAAGTCAATTAATATTCTGAATAATGATTAACTATCGATTATTCTAATTAATATTGAGTAACTATCGATTATTCTAATTAATATTGAGAATATTGATTAACTATCGATTATTCTAATTAATATTGAGAATATTGATTAACTATCGATTATTCTAATTAATATTGAGAATATTGATTAACTATCGATTATTCTAATTAATATTGAGAATATTGATTGTCTATCGATTATTCTAATTAATCCACAAGTTAATTAATATTGAGAATATTGATTAACTATTGATTTTTCTAATTAATATTGAGAATATTGATTATCTATTGATTATTCTAATTAATCCACAAGTTAATTAATATTGAGAATATTGATTAACTATTGATTATTCTAATTAACTCACAAGTCAATTAATATTCTGAATATTAATCACCTGAATCGGCTCCCGAGTCTACCTGCTAGCTAATTATTCACGATCATTATTTATAGTACAATAATTAATGACCATTTCAGAGAAGTTCAAGGTCTGAACTTGCCCACACTCAAATCCTCTCCTATTTATGCCTTGCTGAAGTATCAAGTAAACAAACGCAAGGTTGATTATGTTGGACCTGTCCGGTTCGGGATAAACATACCTGTCTTTCGTGGATAAACTGTTTCCAATGAATATTTATCGAGAGGATTTAGTTTGGTAGGATTTACCTGTTAACTGTGGTAATTGAGTTATTTGGAGAATAATAGTAATGATAATATTAATAATGATAATGATGATGATGAAAATAATAACAATAACAATAATAATAATAATATTAATAATAATAACAATGATGATAATAATAATAATAATAATAATAATAATAATAAATTCTGAAAAATAACTTTTACTTCCACCTCTCATGACCACTCGATTGTGCAACTCAGCATCTGACTTTGTGACAACCGCAAAAATGAATTACTCAGAGTAATTGTCCGACTACAAAAGTCCAATAATCAAGCACGAGATCTTAATTAAAAGCAACATCAAAGACCCTAAAATAGTCTCTAACTTGGCATCTCCAGGTCCTTATTTACGACCGCCTTGGACGCTCTATTCCCAAACTGGAAAAAGCCATTCTCATCTTCCTCTTCCTCTTCTTCCTCCTCTTCTTCCTCTTCTTCCTCCTCTTCCTCCTCATCCTTAAAGAAGATTATAGAGTGGAAAGCATTCCACTGCAATTAGGCACATCTCTGCTGGTCTCAGAAGTTTGTAATCAATTTTCCGAGGACGCTTTCATCGGACGGCCTGGGTTAGCCATGGACGTTGTGGTCGGATTGAGACGTAGTTTGTAAATTGCGATGCTAACGTAATGATCAGATTCTTGCATTTTAGTCCAATCCAGCTGCTCGCAGGATGCGAGATTAATGATTGTCAACGCCAAAAGCCATCAAGTCGAATCAGACGAGTAGCACTCGAGCAAACTGACATTGTCGTCTGCCAATCGCAATTAAGAACGACGCCGGTGTCATGTCGAATTCTACTTGTAACCGCAGAGTGACACTCCAGTCTGACACGTCATGTCATGACTCATGTCATGCTAATATCGAGATGGAGGAGGGTGTGGCCTCCAGAAAGGATGGAATGTTTCCGATTGGAGATCGTGGATTGTAAAATGTGATGTGATTTTTTTCAATGGGGTCAAGATGAATGATAATAATAATAATAATAATAACAATAATTATAGTTAATTTATAATACTCCATTTGCACATCGTCAGAGGCGTTACTATGATTATGAGTTTTACATGAGTAAATACATCTCTCTCTCGTGCGTGAATAGTTCATCAAATTGCATACACACTCAGACACATTTGTCCAAAAAAAATGCTAAAAAAAAGATTTTTAGATCTCCGTTTTTAGAAAACACATCTTTAGCACCGAATAAATTCGCCTCGAGCACAACAAATCCACACACAGACAAGGACACACATTCGCACACAAAACATCAAGCCGACCAACACGAAACACACAAAACATCAAGCCAACCGACGAGCACGAGATGCTTGATTTCCAAAGAATCGAAAATGAATTCTCAAAGCCATTTGTCCGATGAGCGAAAAAGAAGCAGAGAAAATTGAGGGTCCCTCTGATAACTCTTGATTTATTCCGCCCGGCTCGGCCGGAATGGCAGTAAAAACTGGAGGCAGTATATAAAATTCCTATCCGATTTTTCCATGGCGCCTGGAATACGACCGTGGAATTGGAGACCAATGAAGCGTGAAGCTCTCCATGCTCCAGTTCATTCCAGTCAGGCTGCGCACCGACCGGCAATGTCTTATTTTCTCGCTCCATTTGTCGGGACAATCAAATATTTATCTGGATAAATCATAAGCGACCATTCCCGGTGGCAAGCGACCCGTGAATCCGGGGTGGGGTGCTTGATGATTCGTTCGGGAGCATAATGGTCAGTTAAAGGGAAACGGACGTTGATTTTTTGTTAAATGAGATTATATTCTGTTAGTTAATAGATGATGATAATAATGATGGTAATAATAACAATTATAATAATAATAATAATAATATTGATGATGATATTAATCATTAATTTAAATTATTAATCTGAAATGCTATATTATTCTGAAAACTGTCTTCAAGCCATCCTTGACGAACACATCTTTACGATTTTGGCGAAACTCTGAGAGATATCGAAAAGGAAAATCGGCCGAGTAACGAATTACTTTCTACTTCTTAAACTACTTTTACTTGTATCTAAGATAACTATCGATAGGTTGATAAATATCACGGAATCCTAATCGGAATCGCAGCTAAGAATCTACTTTGTACTTTCAACTTGTAACGAAACAAGTAAAACAATCACAGCAAGTAAAAAAATAAGAAACTCTTCATAAGTCCCATGCCATCATCTACTTTTTACTTTCCTAATTAATCACTAGTCTTACGAACAGGCCCGAGTTCGGAGTAACAAGTAAAAGTAGAAGTCGTATTTGCCCCACGATGCCTGTAGGTCTGAGCTTCTGTAGATAAACTGAGTGAGAAACACAAGCTCAAAACTACAGGGCACTGTGAAGAGACCCTCTTCTTCCGCTCCAGTCAGCCTGGAAAAGACGGCCAGCCTTCCTGATCCAAAGGATATAGGGCCCAGTGGATAATTTTGAATAATAAATTATGTTAATGAGCGTTAGCCGGCTGGCGGCCGGCCAGCTAGCGTTCGTGCGCCATTGGCTGGACGTGGCCTAGATCGTGCCATGTTGATTTGCGTATGCATGGTCGTTAAATTATATATTACTGTGTCGTCGGTATCGATATTAATATTGTAGGAGTCATTTGTGTTTTTGTTGATGATGATATGATGATTTTTTTAAAGATTTATTTGATTGAATTGCAAAGGAATCGCTAGAGTTTTACAACGTTCTCTCGTTCAGTAAAAACTCCGATTGCAAAGCGACATCTCTGCGCGGGAGTAAACATTCAAAGCCAGGGTTGTAAATATTTACGTATTTATAATATTTTATTTATAGTTTGTAATTATTCGTAGTCTACCGAATAATTATTGTTTCAAGACCAAAACAAGCGAGCCTATTAACGCCTGTAGAACTGAATGCGAGACCCGCTGTTTTTAGAATTCCCAACATTTTCTGCTTTTACGTCTGCCCGTCTGAGTTAAAATTCTTCGGATTCACTCCTCTTAAACCTGATACATCCGATTAAGCTGTATTTTATTTTTAAATTGCCATTTTTATAAACTTCAAACAAAATGGACGACCCTGCTCTTGAGCTAATATAAAGAAGAAAACAAATCTACCGACCTTCTGAAATTGTTTTTTATGATTGCATAAATTTCCAAGAATATTTTTAAGGATTAAGAGAGGAAAATAGATTACAAGCCACGAGTTATGCACGCAAATTCGTGCAGAATTTTCGCTCGAAACTGGCAGATTTATGCAGGCAGATTAAAAATTAATTAGCAAAAAAACATGTCGAAGAGTGAAAACATTTTATCTCAGACTCCATCATTACATCATTAGGCCTGTTAGTTCTTCAACGTGTTAAAACATTTATGATCTCGTGGTCTGTAAACCTCGTGCACAATCTGCAAGCATCGCATTCAAACCATGCTCCAAACTGCATTTCCAACATAAACAATCGATAAACAATACAAAAGCAATGTGGCGATACAAAACTTTCCAAAAGCAGCTTACAAAACATCCGAGTCACTAACCTCGTTCCTCTCCGGCTAGCTGGCACCGCACACACGTGTGGAGTAGAGGCCCCAACCTCCATCGTAGAAAGAGGAGGAGAAGAAGAAGAAGAAGATGACGACGGAGAAGTTAGAAAATCTGAAATTATCAAACACCAAACCGTTGGAAACGAAGACTTCCCTAAAATCGATTTGGTTTCTCGATCGCATACAAAAAGCCAGCCCCGTCCGGAGTATATGTACACACATCTTCGAACCGCGGGCATGCGGAGGGACAAGCGGGAGGCACACGGATGAGATGGAAACACGGGCATCCAAGAGCAAAAAGGAAGATACTGAAGAGGCGAGAAAGGATCTTTTAGCTACGAGAGCCTTGTTGCCTTAGTCAGTCAGCTTCGTCTGCTCACTACTGTATTACAAAGAGCCCGAACGAGTGTTATGACTTTGCCTTGTAAGATGTTCGTTTAATTAATATCAGACGTGATTATATATTAATTATCTTGAATTATTGTTTATATTCTTCATGTCGAAAAGTTTTTTTCGAAATCTTCTATTTTAAGATCGCTAAACATAGCCGGAGAAGCTAAAAATAATCTGCATCATCGTCTTAATCTGTATCTGAGCGTCACCAACCTACCAAGCACTGGCTTTAGTGGGCGAGTTAATCAGTCCTTTTGATCACATCCACACGGACGAGCACAAATCCACACAAACACACACACGCACATGCACTTTCCTTTCTCTCTCTTTCCAGTCACCAGCACAGAAGGCAGCACAAGTCCAGTTGTCCAGCAAAATGTTCGGCATGTTTATTGCACGGATAACACACGCGTGCACTCGTGCACAATTCTGCTGTTCTCATCATGAACTTAGGCAGGCAGCCATGGGCACATACGTTCAGAGATCCACCTAGACTCACAGACAGATACAGTCAGACTGACAGGGACTGGCTTCAAGTTGTGGGCAAGAGGGACGTCCGTTTGGGGCAAAAGCCTCTCTTATTTCCTCAAGTAGTTTATCTGTGGGTTGAACATTGACTGTAAAACAATCAATTTGTTTCAATCAATAATGCCTATAGGCTTAATTTTGCTTTTGACTGAGGAATGAAATTAATAATATATATTTCTTAAATATTATTATCATCATCATTATTATTATTATTATCATTATTATTATTATCATTATCATTATTATTATTATCATTATTATTATTATTATTATTATTATTTACAAGAATTGAAGCATAGGTTGAGACCGAATGATGAGGGAAGGTCGTTCCAGATGGCAGCCTTGATTGACGATGGATATTTATATTTTCCACCGATCCAAAACATCACAATTACTTCGGATTTATATTATGTATACTTGATATTTACTTTCTAAAATGTTAGACTGACCATCATCTTGCTGACCACTTTAGCTTGTTCCAGATCGACATCATGTCCAATTGAAATGTGTTTAATTAATTTAATAAGCAAAGAAATAAATGATAGGATATTTATTGCCAAGTTTAGATTTTATTGCTGCTATACATTTCAAATTACTGTACAAAAAGCGAATGTCATGAGATGATCTTTAATAACATCCATTTTGTGTCTAGATTATGGAGATGTTCCCATAAATTTGATCAAGGATATTTGTAAGGATTGGAATATTTCCCTGGATTGCCCCAAAAGTCCAAAGCTCGTATTCTGTAAAAACCGATTGTATCTTCTCGTAGACTTTTCCCACCTAGACATTAAAATAACCACATGTCATCCTAAACTATAAAAACTATTTTCACAAACAGCTAACAATGCTTTTTACCCAAGTCACACTTTGTCACCCTTGCTTCAAATAGGAAGGAGTTAAATATGGTGGATTTTGTGTTTATCCTTACAAAGTTCAAGCCATCTTTAGAATGCTCAACTTCATAGGTTGAAAGGCACCTTGGTACATGAAATGACATTATGTATGGTAGTTAATGACAGTTATATCCATTGAAATACATTATAGGTTTTACATAAAGCAAAGTCTTTCTGCATATTCTTGAATTCTTATTTGCCAATCTGATGATCTTGTTATGAGTCATTACAAACTTGTAGGCTCCTTATTACATGCAATTATTAGCAAATCATGTTGGAAAATTATGAGGAAAAAATTCCTTTGTCTATGAGACCTTTACTTGAGCTATTTTTAGACAAATCATTCCTTCATTATAACAAAATTAGACATAATATAAAGCTTATATTGCCAAAACCTTTATCAAATGTAAGTTCAAATTGATTGAGAATTTTGGTATTCATTCACTCCAATAAAACCCAACACTCACTTGGTCTTGATCTCAGAATCACTCCAAAATATGAGAACCTCACCATAGGTTATGTTCGTAACTTGCACCCCGACAACCTTTTTCAAGAAAAAAAAAGCGTGTAAAGACAAATTCAATAGAACAAAAATGAATTCCCACAAAATTACCCACTTGGCCCGGTCCTCCACAAGTGCTGGCACAAATATGGATCATCCCAATACTTACAGGAGCCATTTCTAGTATGATTCTTCCCCATGGTCCCTGTAGCCAATCGGAAGGGCCTTGTTTGATTTGAGGTTCCTAGCAATGGAAATTGATGAAACCACACTTGATTTAACAAGTGGAAAACTAAAATATCTCTTAAATTTACATTTTAATATCAGGCAATAAATGTAATAATTCCTGGGGACCTCATGTTCTCTCATCTTTCTGAACACATCTCTGGATGGTGTCTGTGGATGTCCTGATTCATTCCATACCCTGTATGGATTGCTTACCATGTCATCCATGTAATGGATCATGAATCTCAACCCTGAATCCATTGAAAATATTAATGAAGTAGAAGCAAGAAAATTGCCTAAATAAACTTTGACAAAATACAGCAAATAAAACTAGAAGCAAGGTCAGGTTGAATAAGTTTTGAAACCTGGATATTTGTTGATTGGAAGGTGTTTTAATCTCATAGTAACATTGGTCAAGCTCTGTTGACATTTGTCGAATCTTACAACCATCACTGATAAATACCAACTGTCACGGTTGAGAAATTAAAATAAATATTCATAACGTAACATTCATTGCAATTATTTAATTGAAAGATTATTGAAAAATGGGAACAATGTTATATTATTGCTTGTGAAATTGTATGTTTACCTATGAAATATCCAAGAAAAACGTTTGATAAAAAAACATGTCTCAATAAAACACAAGCAATGATAAAGTCAATGCCACAGAAACAACAAACCACTGGTCTTTGTCCCCCTCATCATGGACAGTGGTTATCCAACTGACTGACTCATCAATACCATCATCACCATAAAACTCTAAAATGAAGAAATTTTTATTAAAAATCAATCTGAATAAATAAATAAAACACCAACAACTACATTAAAAGTAACCACCTTTGATGACAAGATATTCTCCAAGCAAGCTCAGCAAGCCAAGGACCAAATATGAAGGTTTTCGGACAAACTGGACATGAGGAGGGGAGGTGATGTTGACCTGGAATCTGGCGAGCAGTGTCCTCTGCGTGAATGGAAAGGGATGATAGGATAGAAAAGCATTATCATGACTCAGTAGTAAGATCCTTTTTCTGACAGAGTCATCTTTTGGGTAGAGATGATCATGGACTATCTGCTTTCAAAAGATCATTGAGTTACAAAATTTCAATTAAAATAAAATCAAAATGATTTTAAGTTCTATAACTTACTAAATAAAAAAATATCACCAATCCTGAATAATGATGGACGAGCATAAAAAATAAAACATTGATAACATTAGCAATTTAATAGTCTTGATCACCATGGATATTGCAAACAAAAATATTAATTTCTGCTTTAATCTTACAAAATATTTCTATTTCAGGATGACCTTTGCAATGAGTGCAGCGTACGAGGAGTCGGCCTGCCAAGATCGACTCACGTTCCATGACACTTGAGGGTCTGCTTCACTGAGCAAATAAAATGAAAATTAAGAATTGAAATCATAAAATAAAATTTGACAGGAAATCACGGTCACATGAAAATTACAGTAGTTTTTAGAGTACAATGGCAGTAGTTGTATTAGGAGATAAATATGGTATTTACTCATTTATTACTTTCATCTCCTTGAAAGCAGGCAAATAATTATCAAGGTTGTTGAGAAAAATAACTTCACCATTCAATATCACATCAGAGGAGTTTGGAAAAACACCCTGTGAGAATTGCAACAACTTAGAATCAAATTAAATAAAATTGTAATTAGCACTAATAAGCAGTTAAATAACCACATTTAATAATAAAGCATGATTAAAACGTAAATAATAAATAAAATAATTAAATATGTTAAAATAATAATAATTAAAGATGTGCAACCTTTTCATGTATGGAAATTAAATCTGGAAGAACCACATCTCGCCCTCTAAAAATAGACTCTCCATGCTGAATGTGGTGGAGGAGGAGCCAGCATAAATTTTTAAGGTCAAACTTTCGAGAACAAGAACCACCAGGGGTCACCAGTTTTAACTGATAGTGGGCTCTTTTCAAGCCATCAGATGTTGCATCATAATAATTTAAGAAGCCTGGTTTGAAATCAATTTTCACTCATAACTGTAGTTGCATGCTAGATGTTGCATTGAAGTAAATTCTCTGAAGGTTAACAATCTATTGATAACATTAAATAAAGACGATTTATGCAACAATTTAATCTCCTAAAAAACCTTGTGGTGTTACTTTTATTGAATCAAAGTGGATTGGCTTTGGCTCATTCCATGTTTCAAATAACCATCTTTTTAAATATTGAAGCCCAAATAACTCTAGGAGTGGTAAAGTGAATCATAAGAACATTGTACTATTATAAGAAAATTACTTTTACAAAATCGAATGATTTGTTTAAACATGTTCTCAAGCACTATATTTATGAAAACAAAAGTAGAATTAAAGTTACTTAAATATCTTTCCACCAAGGTGAAAATAAGTTCATTCCAGAGCATTAATTGGGCTTTGTCTTCAAAGTCGGTAAACAAATTCGATGGATTGCCCATGATTTCAAAGATCGGTGTTATGTTAAAGTGATGCAAACTTTGAAAAAATTTGTCAATACAAGCAAAGTTGTATGAAGCTGTCAAGTTGATGGATCTAAATGTAAATTTTTCTAAGTAAAAGTGAAGTTTATCATCTAAAGAGATTTGTGATCTAAAGTGATTTACTGTTTAATGACTTATACAAACCTGGTTACAGAAATAGTGCTTAGTAACCAATGAACCCTTATAAATTCAATTCCATTGTGAGGCAGAGCTGAAATCCAAGCAAGATTTTGCTTAAATGAAGAACTTGTGATCCATTCACAAACTTTATCATGTGGCAAGGGAGGACTGCAAACATTATATTTTGTATTCTGTATATGTATTCCAACAAAGCGGTTTAGAGAGGAGTGCAATATTTGTTAAACGAAAATTTATCAATTTTTCAAAACATGTGAGTCTTCCATTATAGCATTGATTAGCAAATGAACTGCAACAGATAAAATGTGCAGAATCCATATGCATAAACAAACAAAATTGTTTATTTTGCCACTAAGCAATAAAAGGCTGCTTACCACGATCCAGTGGATTTCCAATTTATTTTAATTGGCATTCTTTCTGATTTAAGATTTATTATAATATGACGACCTTTTTGTTTGTCTTCTCCAGGCACAATATGAACCATAATAAGGCAAAAGAGGTAAAGAACCCCAAAAAAGGAAATAGTCTTTGGCATTGTCACAGGTTCTTAACATGCAGAGCACAATTCTGAAACTCCTGGTTAAAGGTACTTCTATCTAAGCTTAGCAACTACTAAACTCATTTTCTTTGCATGTCATTACAAGGTTGCCTTAGAGCTTTAAATTTTTGCATTTGTAAGAGACTTCTAGAAACACATAAATGGTTCAACAATATCACCGTATGGTCCAACAACTGTAACCAAAATACTTTTAAGAATAGTTTAACATAATCTCATAACAAGTTAAGTTCCATAAAAAGTTGTAGCAGATACTGTAGACAGCGTAGCACCGAACAATTTTCTCAGTTTGCGTTTCACAGTTTAGCTCGAACCGACCCTTTAACTTCTTACCTATTGGTTGCTCCCTTATAGTGTGAAAAATAATCTGCTATCCATATCTATGATTAAATATACATATGTATGCAGACTTTTGTGTTCAGTTATTTACAGTGTATCATTAAAAATGAGTTAGGGCGTCAGATTTAGCTCCACTTTTAAGCTGTACCTTGATACCATTTGCGAAGTACAAAAGTTTGAAGTCTCTATGAATGCGGTCTTTTGTTAAGTGCTAGTTAGGGAAACAAAGGGCTTAGGAGGTTTATGGTTTAAACAAAGCACGTGAAAAGGTGACCTTAGTTGCTAAACTACTTGGTTGACAACTTCTGTTTAAGGATTAATCGTTAGCGATTACTTGCGCACAACGTTTTTATTTCCACGTCTACGTTCTGTCCGAAAATCTATTGCCAAGGAAATGCTTATAAGAACGTGCGCCAACCTTAGCAAAATAAAGGTTTGAGTTCAAAAGTTTTGTCATGATCGTTAGCTTAAAATTGAATTTAATTTTAGTTAAATCTTCCTAACTTTATCTTCTATAGCAGCCAGCTTCATCACTGGGTGTGATGTCAGCTCTGTCGAGATGGAAATGGACTGGGAAAGATTCATTGGCAGATGATGACAAGGAGATAATGGATCTAATACGAAAGGAGAAGGAGAGACAGAAATGTGGATTGGAACTCATTGCTTCTGAAGTTGGTGCTTTAATGCAATCTTAGTTTCAAAAACAATTCCTTTTAAAGAAATTTAATTTGTTATAAGAATTTCACGAGTAGAGCCGTCATGGAAGCTCTCGGAAGTTGTCTCACCAATAAGTATTCAGAGGGTTACCCAAATGCAAGGTAGTTTTGCATAAAAACATTTGAAAACATACTTTGTGAATGAACATTGTTTATTTAATTGTTTCTGAAACTTTGTATTTTATTTCCGTATTTATTTAATTGCATGTAAATGTATTGTATGATTCATATTTTTCTGATTAAGCTGCACAATAAAATGGATCAATAAAAGCTTCCTTCTATTTTTGATATTCTGAAAATACATTTATGTATTGATTTTATCATATTACATTGTTTCAATTTTAATTTATCATTATTTTATTTTAGGTATTATGGTGGAAATGAGTTTGTAGATCAGATAGAAGTTATTTGTCAGAAGCGTGCCCTTCAGTGCTTCGACCTCGACCCCGAGAAATGGGGCGTCAATGTTCAGCCTTATTCTGGAAGTCCAGCTAACTTTGCTGTCTACACTGGACTGCTGAAGCCGCACGACAGAATTATGGGCCTCGACTTACCTGATGGTGGACAGTTAGTCATGATTTTGATTGAATAATTTGAATTTTTGATTAGTTATTTACAATTTAAATCACTGAAGTCATTAAATCGTCTCCAGTTTGACTCACGGCTTCATGACAGACGCCAGAAAAATCTCTGCCACCTCAATATTCTTTGAGTCAATGCCCTACAAGTTGGATGTGAGGAACATATTTGTGATGGATGAGTAGATAACTCGTGCTTAAAGTTAAATAACTTAGGCCCAATTGGTTAGCCTCGATGAATGAATTGAATGAATTCAACATTTGACTCCACCAATGAATATTACTGGCTATGTGGTTATGAAATGGTTAATCGTGACGACGATGAGAATGACATCGAGACATCTTACAGCCTGCCACAGGTTACATTGATTACCTCAAACTCTCTGAGAATGCAAAACTCTTTAGGCCTCGTCTCATTATCGCCGGAACTTCGGCCTACTCGAGGTTGCTCGACTACAAGAAATTCCGAGAGGTTAATAAATTGTTGTTCTCTGTTTTATTTTTTTTGTTTACTATCGAGAATTTATATTCCTATCACAAAAATATTGCTAGGATTAAATCGCCGTTCCCAACCATTACCATGTTTGCTTTCGGTAGATCTGCGATGAGCAAAAAGCTTACCTGATGGCAGATATGGCCCATATTTCCGGGCTCGTGGCTGCCAAGGTCATCCCTAGTCCCTTCGAATATGCAGACATCGTTACCACGACAACTCACAAGACATTGAGGGGCCCAAGGTAGTGATGATTGTGTTAATGGAAATGTTATTGTAGGTAATCTTCAACCCTAACTCGCTTCAACTCTGCAATTCTGCAATTAAACTTCAATAAATACCTCAGATTTAAAGAACTTTAGGATGACTTAATTCCTGGGACAATAATTTCTAAGCTTTTTCGTGTGCCTTTTGTTTGTTGCTCGAATGTTTTTTTTGTTTGTTTGTTT
>MPNW01000060.1:37021-47045 GCA_011800805.1 Hirudo medicinalis
ATAATTTCTAAGCTTTTTCGTGTGCCTTTTGTTTGTTGCTCGAATGTTTTTTTTGTTTGTTTGTTTACATTTTCCTTGGTCATGTAAGCGGCTGAAAGCCCTTTGACCTCGTGTGAATAAAATAAATAAAAATAAAATAAAAAATAATGATGACCAATTGTCGATTGTACTAGAGGTTCGATGATGGCGACAGCTTTAAAGAGTATAAACAGATCCGACCTTTAACTTCCCAGGTCGGGGTTGATATTCTTCCGCAAGGGGGTCAAAGAATTGGACAAAAAGACTGGGAAGGAGGTTTTGTATGATTTTGAGACGAAGATCAACAATGCGGTTTTTCCAGGACTCCAGGGCGGACCTCATGATCACCAGGTGGCAGCAGTTGCTGTGGCTCTCAAGCAGGTAGGCAGAGATGCTAGACTCCAGTTTCATTGTCCATTACTTGCATTTTAAACTGACATTCGATTTAAGTTATTGCTCTTGCTATTGTTGTTTTTGATTGCATCTCTTAATGTTGTCTCAAATCACTCAGGCTATGACTGAGGAATATAAAGCTTACCAAAACCAAGTTGTGAAAAATAGCAAAGCAATGGCCAAGGCATTAGCTGACAAAGGCTATATGATTGTTTCAGGTGAATTGATTGTTTTGATAACCTTTGTTATTATAGAAATATATAACCTTTAAATGCTTTGGCATTGTCACTCAAAGTTACTTTGATCTCTTTTTTGAACCATTTTTACTCAATGTAATTTTCAGTTTTCACTTTTATGTTTACCAATTTTGTTTATAAGTCAGTAATTATTTAGTATCATAACAACAACCTCCAATGTTGTGCCACTTTGAAATTGCTGCTTTTGAGTGCAATTTTAACAGCCACAGTTGCAAAATTGGTAAAGTGATGGCAGGCCCAATCAGAGTAAAATTCAATGAATATTTACAGGAGGCACTGACAACCATCTGCTGTTGTGTGACTTGAGACCGCGAGGAATGGACGGTTCGAGAGTCGAAAGGGTCTGCGAACTTTCCAACATCACCGTCAATAAAAACACCTGCCCCGGAGATAAGAGTGCCCTCAACCCCGGGGGACTGAGACTGGGTAGGCAGAAGATGTCGACGGAACCGTCTACTTTACATTATTTCGACTTTGTTATGTCCCGAGCCCATTGCTTCACTCCTGCCTTTTTGATCAACTTTTCAATCGGCATTTTAATCGACAGGTGCAGCAGCTTTGACATCGAGGGAGTTCAAAGAGACTGACTTTGAAAAGGTCGTTGACTTCTTGCACGAGGCCGTCATCGTTGCATCCGATGCCAAGTCAAAGACAAGTTAGTAGAGAAGCAGACATTTTGAAATGTTGACTCTGAATGATAACTTCTCATCACGTTAACATTCTTCGTCATCATTCAAAATGTTCAAACTAATACATTGAACTACTTCATTTTTGCTCCCAGTTTAGCTTTTAACCATTGTTTTTTCATTAGTTTTGTTGTGTTGTGAAAGCTTAAAAATTTCTTCTAGAAACATTGAAGGAGTTCAGAGAATTTGTGCTGAACGATACAGAAACGAAAGAGAAACTTGAGAAACTTAAAGGTGAAATTTCATCTTTTGCCTCAGGATTTCCCATGCCAGGATTGGAGGAGCGATGATGAAGGACACCTAAACATTGAATCATATTAAATGCATAATATAATAATTGTGAATTTATGCAATCATTTAGAAGCATTTTATGTTTTGTAATTGGTGTTGATAATCTTATCAAAACATTTTTTATTTCAAATGAGGGGTTGACTACCATGAATTAGTCAATTTTGAAGTGAATTGTCGAGTGAATCTCATCCGAGGTGAGATTGTTGCCTCGACTTTTTGTTTCAATTACGTTTTTGAGGAAATAAACAGATTCAGATTTCACATTCGAAATGTTATATTAATAATATTAATTTCTCAAGTTTGTTGCTCATTCCCTTGCATTGCAATGTGCTGGCATTAACATGAATTGATAATCCTAATCTAATCTGAATATATTTTCCATGATTTATTAGTTTATTTGACTGATTAACAAGCCATGACGGAGTTGTTGAGATTGATTTAAATCGGTGAAATAATTGTTATTGGTTCAAGAATGGTTGATAAGTTTGGCACCCGTTAAATGCATTCACTCGTCAAAGTTATTCGGTTGAGTTGTTAGGTCCGCTCGAGCGGCATGTACCTAGTGTGTTATTCATTAACTCGTTATAAAATATTAATTATCAATATTGGAGTTATAATAAATCGACTAGTTCGTCTCGATTCCAGCCGCAAATAACTTATTTCGATTAAGTCGTTGAATGGTGGATTGTGGAAATCAGCTCCGTGCGATGTTCACCCTCGACTGCGCTGTCACGCTCCAATGAACACGCACACCTTCAGTCATTCGACTTGTCAACAATGCCAGTCCGGACTCGGCATATCTCCATAGCAACCCTCTGGAAACAACTGCATTCCAGTAGGAGAAGGTGACTGGAGAAATTCACGATAATGATGACGATAATTGGCGGGCGATTATATTTGATAGATACGTAGAAGGGATTGTTGGATTGGAACTGGTCACATGCTAACAAGTTCACCAGCAAGTAATGAGTTGGTGATATGTTAAGTAATTAACTTTTGAGAAGTTTAAATGCTGATTTACAAAGTATAGTTTGGTTGTATTTGGTGAAATAAGTCTCGATCGATCGACGTCTTCCTTATCGATAAATTTCGATTGCATTCCTCGACAAGGTTCAAGCCATTCATTCGGTGCATTCACTCAATGCATTCATTCACTCCTGTCTTCTAACAGGTGCTCGCATCCAGTTCCATCAGGTGCTTTCAACGCGTTAAAATCCTCTCACCATTTTCATCATCTCTCCGTCAAATCAACAGACCGGAGTTTTATTTGAATAGTTGCTAAGCAACACATTGTCACTGACGTTGTCGTCTGCATTAACCGAGCCTGATTGTTATGGAAGAGTGTATTTCACATGGAAGAAGTTATGGCTTCTAGGTGGATGATGTTATTATTAACTCACTGAATATTAATAAAAATACTTATCACTTAAGAATATTCATGAATTCAACGGAAACAAAGAGCAAGCCGGATGTCACCAGATAGACGTTATCACTTACCTGTTCAATTTCTTCTGCCATCATCGTCATATCACTCTTCAATAACCGTTGAAATATGTTGAATTTATGAGCATTGTATGATTGTTATTAAAGGTAAAATAAGTTTAAAAGGTGAATGCATTCAATGGGCGCCAAAACTTATTAATATTAATAAAATGCAATAATAATTATTAATTGTTTAATTAATAAATATAATATAGCGAAGCAGGAGGACTCCTATCATCTTAGAGCTGCTGAAATAGCTAATGCTTGCACTGATAACCCAATCCTGGCTACCTTCGTTCTTCAACGTTGTTAATAAAATTAAAATTAATTAATTGGAAGTAATAATAATAATAGCGATGATAACAACAACAATAATAATAGTAGCAATAATAATAACAATAATAATAAATATGTATCATTAAAATAATATCAACTGATGAATACGACGACATGAGTTAGACTTTGCAACTGATGTCGTTAATAAGCCAATTAATGGTATTGCTAACAATAATATTGTTATTGTTGTTGTTATTTTTATTGTTACGCCTTTATAAAGGTTCAGGATACGCTTCCTGTCGTTGTCATCGGAGTTGATGCATTGTTCGACGCGGTCTGAAGAATATTACTTATAATTATTTCATAATTTATAATGACAACAATTATAGTTTTATTTTGAATTAAATTGTTACCCTGTAGCATTTAAATGATTGACTACAGCTCCTCACCTGTCTAATATTACGTAAGCTGTGTATTACCTTGCGGCGAATTACATTAACAAACTACACACTTGAGGTTAGCAAAATGAAGTTAATCAATCGTTATTAAATTGCAATTAAAACTGAAACTAAACAAAAACAAAAGGTAGAAATTGATTATCGTGTAATTATTTTAAAATCCACAATCGAATGTTACTGCTGTTTTAGGATAACAACGACGTCTACAACTGCATTAGTAACTGGAATATTGTTGTGGTTGTTGTGTATTCCCAGTCGGAAATGCTGGTCTAAAAGTTTAAGCAGGATACTTTGAAGCATTGTATTTTAAAGCTTCAACAACACTCAACCAGCAGTTGTCATTATTGTTACTACTATCATTATCACTCCCGCCATGGAAGATATTGAAGATCAGCCTTTAGATCTAACAAGCAGAAAGAACATCAAATGTTATGGTAATGATGATGATGACGGCAAAGGAGACAGAGATAATCTGTGCTGCCAAGTAAAAGATTGCTGCCATGACGACACGGAAAACTCCGGTGGCAACATCCAGAGGACCATCATTGCATCATCAGCATCATCATCGTCATCATCATCAATATCATCATCATCATCCCCAACATTATCGTTTTCATTATCTGCACAAACATTATCAGCCTCTGCCAATACATCCACCGACAAAATTTTGGATAACACTTCCAAACTGCCAGCTGAGTCGCCAGGCAGCAAATATTCGAATTTCAAAACCATCGGAACGGAAACGTGCAGGCAGGAAGTGACGTCAGGATCAGGGATGTGCAAGACGTCAGAAGAAAATAATTTGGTCGAATCGCTCTCTGCCATTGCAAAGAGTTTATTGGAGATTTTTGAAGTAAATATGGCAAATTAAATTATCTTAAATGTGTTGTCGTCATGTTGTTGCAATGAAACAATAGAACTTGCATCAGAGTGTTAGTGGCAGTAGTTGCATCGATTGATATGGTAACAGTGACAATGTCTCTCCCCTCTCTCACTCACAATCTCTCCTCCTCTTCCTTAGCTCAACTGAGTCGGCGACGTCTGTTTATTCGGTTGCCATAGAGACGGTTGGCAAGAAAAACTTTGGTTGCTTCGGGATGGATCGAATGAATATTGACAGTACATACTCCACACGATGGAGCATACATCTGCACCAACTCATTACGCTCGATGATGATGATGATGACAAAAAATGTGATAGTGATAGTTGTCGACTAAATTTTATTCCATGACAACTTTTATTCTTTCTTCTCAAGATTTCAGATTGTTGAGCAAAATATCATTGATTTTAATTATTTAATTCCTAAAAGTTAGAAATTGTTAGGTTTGAAATTACACTCGCAATTGGGTTCAAGCGGTGCTTGTATTGTTAATACAATCTTATGACATCATTATCATGCCACCGTTTCAATTTCTGCATCATAATTATCACTATCGTCGTTGTCATCATCATCATCATCATCACGAGTGTCCGTGAAATTAGTAACAAATTATAAACGCTCTTTTTCGCTTTCAGAGAATAAGCGGAAATGGAGAAGCATCAGTCGTTAATGACGTCATTGGAGTTGATGGCAATCAAGCGATTCAACCGATGACGTCAGAGAATATTATTAGTAATAATTCCAGTGATTTCAAGAGGTTCTATTGGCGTTTTTATTTTTGCACGCGTCTTGATTAATTTCTCATTTACTTTGATTTTACATTGAGATATTTTTTGGGTTAAATTTTGAAATTCATAATTTCTAATGTTTTTGATTTAGCGTAACATGACATTTACAGGTACAAAGCAACTGAGGAATGCGGAATGGAATACTGTTCTTATGTTGGCCAGAGAACAACACACTTTCATTGTGAGCAGAACAATTGCTGTTTCACCTTCAAAAACAAATCGGATATTGGTGAGAACATCAGTTAAATAAATTAACTTATGAATACAATCAGTTCCTGAATGTTTAGACTGCATTAACATGGTTCAAAATCAAACAATTTCGAGTCAATCTTATTTGTAATCATTTCAAGTCTCTGGAAACAAAATAAGAATCCATCCACAGCCACTAGCACGTAAATATTGATAAATATTGAACATCTCGAATGCAGACAAACACAAGGCACATCACCAGCGTAACAAGGTGCTTCAAAAGGAAGGATTCAAAAAATTTTTAAAGCATGAATCATGTTCATATGAGTCTTGTCCCTACAACCTCATTCACAATCACATCCACTGCCTCAGAAAAGGTTTCACTTAAAATTATAATATTATAATTATTTTAAATTATTATTAAGATTAAAATTAAGATTTGAAATGCAAAAAACTTCATAGATCCCATAAATGTTAGAAAAAAAATTTAAATTATTTTAATTTAATCGCCAGAGTAATTTAATAAAATTTGTATTCGCCAGGGTGCAGCAGTGTTTTCCATTCCACCAATCAGTTACTGTCGCATAAGAAAAAACACGATCGCACAATGGATGTTCATTTCATTCCACAACAAAACAATGCAACAACATTTCCACAACAAAACAATGCAACAAAATTTCCACAACAAAACAATGTAACAACATTTCCACAACAAAACAATACAACAAAATTTCCACAACAAGACAATGCAACAACATTTCAACAACTCCAACAAAACTTCCTCGATTTAACATCGTTCGCACACTTGAGTGAACAAATCGCTTCAACAATTGAGAATCAGGAAGTGCAACAAGCAACTCAAAATTCAGAAGACTCTATCATATCGGCACAACATTTGATTGACATCAATCCAAATCCGTCTCAATTTATATCTGAAACCGACAATAAAAAACGCAAGTTCTCAATTCTGAATTCCAGTGAAGAACTTCAAACGTCTGGTTGTTCAGACGACAACGTATCGGACAATGCAACAGAAGTTTCAACAACATCCTTAACGTCCACCCAGGTTCAAAACGCGGCAGAACTACTGTTCTCGACAATTCCGGGAATTTCCGAAAACAAAGAATTTTGCGATAGTGCTAAAATTGGAAGCGGTGTATACGGTGAAATTAGTGAAGAAAATTTAAAAAGATTAAAGCTGTCGCCACAGGAGTTTGAGTTCGATATTAAAAATGTCGATATAATCGCTGAGACTACTAAAGACCAAAGGAACTTCCAGCAATTAAATGAAGAACTTGATCTTTCACAACATTTGCTCAAGTTTTGTGGCATCCAATTTCCAAAGAGCATCCATGAGCTGCCAACAAATTTGTCAAAACCTCACGAAACTCCCTCGAGATCAACGAAGCTACTCAGCATCAACGAGCATGGTAATTACTTCATAAGAAACCTTCAGAGCAGATCAACTGACCTCGTAAATTCAGCCACAAAAAATGATCCTCAGTCAACCTCGAACCCTATGAAACCTCCATCTGGCATCAAAAAAATTTATCTCAAACCCAAGAATTCAAATTCAGAGGCTTACGTCTTCACCATGAAGCCGCAAAATAAAGTTTTCTTCTTGAAGGACTCCAGAATTAAGACAAGCGAGGGAGGCTCACAACAGCGGCAACAACAAAGTCTGCTGTCAACAATAGTTGAAAACAAGGACAACTTTAACAATAACAAGATGCTTGAGGAGTTCCTGAAGCAGAAGAGAAAGGAACAGAAGAGAGTTAAAGATGAAACTTGGAAAAAATTCCTAACCAGGTGTTGTGCAATTTGTTCATGGTTGATTAAGCATGAAATACATCTGTAAACAATCATAATTATCATTCGACCATTACTATTAATCATTACTATCACCTAACGTCATCATCATCAATTGTCATCGTAAATGTCAACGTCAACGTCGTCACCACCATTAACGCCACAGATATACTGCCAACGATCCATGCACACCAAGGTGTCAATACCTGTACAAGGATCATTATCATTGCAAGGTGACCAACTGTGGCTTCTTGTTCAGGTCGAAGGACGGGGTGAGAGGTCATGCCAAGTGAGTGATAATTGGGAACAAACAATTGACATTTTCAGAAATTCAAGACGTGATGTTGATGATAGTGATGATGAAATATAAGAATGAGTATGAACAACAAGTATATATAAAGTTAAAGTATAATCTATTTTAATGAATTAAATTTACATTTACATTCACATTTATTTATCCCATATTTAAGTGCTCAAATTATCCCCAAGGGATGTGCAGGCACTACAACAGACAGCCGACAATTCAGTTCTTCCATTGAGCGAGGCGGAGTAAAAAAATATTGCCAAGAAAAAGGAGATAAAAAACAAAATTAAATTCAGGACGATCGACTGAACAAATAGGTTTTAAGTAGAGGTTTAAAAAGTTCTATTGTCGGTTCCAGACGGACTTCGGTGGGAAGAGAATTTCATATCCTGGGTCCGCAGACACGGAACGACCGGTCTCCCTGCCTGACTGTCCGGGACCTACGAATGACAAGAGTCCTGTTGATGGAGGACCGGAGGGATGCCCTACCGGGGATAGCAGATGTGCTTGTCAAAAGTTCGTTGAGATTTTGAGGAGCGCTACCTGTACCTGGCGGCTTTGTAGAATAGAAGCAAGATTTTGAAGGTGACTCTATCCAGAATTCTTAGCCAGTGCATATTTGTGAGGAGAGGAGTGATGTGGTCTAGAAGACCTTCCACCGTAAATGAGCATCGACGCTGTGTTCATGACTGCTTGAAGGGTGTTGAGATTCCGGCACCTGGCATTGACCAGAATCGAATTGCAGTAATCGAGCTTAGAGAGGATGAGCTGAACTATGAGGGATATGAAAATTTGATGTGCACACAAAGCACGAAGCTTGGCATAACGGCTTGCGGTAACCCGACCAACGTGAGGACTCATCGTCAGGGATGTATCCAGATACACTCCCAGGCTTCTGACTGTCTGGGAAAGACTGATGGTAACACCTGTCAATTGAGGTTTTAGGGAGCCAATGCGGCTGCATCCAACTGCAGAACCAAACCATATTGAATGTGTTTTGTCAGGGTTGAGCCGTGGATGATGTCCACGAGACACTCGATTAAATAATTAGAAGCATGTTTCGGTAGTGAAAGACCACCGCCAAGGCGCGCTCTTGATTCTGAGCTCTACATAAATGGATGGGTGAATGTACTGCCTTCACATCCTATTCGGATACTTAAGGCACTAAAAAGGATAGACTTAAAGATCGAAAACAGACACAAAACGTTGAATGACAATCATCATCATCATTGTCGTCGTCACCATCATCATAATCGGTACAATTTAATTCTTTATCATTATTACAATCGCAGACTCCACGAGCAGCAGAATAAAATCACGGACCTCCATTTCAGCAAACATTCAGCACAGGAGGACTGCCAACGTCACTGTCGACACAAGTTCTTCATGGGGCACTTCCACTGCCTCTGGGTTGATTTCACGATTATGTCATTTTCTATCGTTTTAACAATAATTATTTTAATTATCGCATTCTTAATAAAGCCATATTTTGTCTTATTGGAGTAATAGCCTTGTAATCCTATCACAACATAGAATTAATAATTATGTTAATAACGAGTTTGTCAGTGATGTCTTAATTATTATTAGTGAGGGATGTTGTGGTTATCCAACTGTTAATATTTCAATTGTTAATATTTAAATTGTTAATATTTCAGGATGAATGCGGTGAAGCGATTGTTCCTGGCAACTCGAGCTTCCAGTTGATGGGGCATTACAAGATGCACAAGAACAACAACAATATTAATAGCAAAACCACCACCACCAACAACAATAATATTAATATTCCTATTTAATATTTAATATAATTATCAATAATTACAATAATGTTTCATATAGCTGAGTTCATATCATGTTCTGAAAGTTTTATTTTAGTTAGTCAATTTAGTTTTTAAGACTGATAATTAATAATTAATAAATTATATATTTATCTATTGCTTTCTTTCTTTGTTCCCAACTCTGTTCATGTCACAATGAAGATCTCTAAGGTTAATAAAGCTTCAGATGGTGCTCCGTCATCATCATCATCATCATCATCATCGTCATCGTCATCGTCATCATCATCATCATCATTATCATCACCATCATCATCATCATCATCATCATCATCATCATCATCATCATCATCATCATCATCATCATCATCATCATCATCATCATCATCATCATCATCATCATCATCACTATCATCCACA
>MPNW01000060.1:47841-117841 GCA_011800805.1 Hirudo medicinalis
CATCATCACATCATCATCATCATCATCATCATCATCATCATCATCATCATCATCATCATCATCATCATCATCATCATCATCATCATCATCATCATCATCATCATCATCATCATCATCATCATCATCACCTATGACGATGATACATTATTTTTAAAAGCATTGCAGTATCTCAAATGTTACATTCTTCCTCTTACATGTTATTACTATTACACGTTATTACAGGTTATTACTTGTCATAAAATATTAACTCATTACATGAAGAACAATCAACGAAGGAAAAATGACTCAAATAAGTGAAGAAATCGGCCATTTTAATATGAATATTACAGCTAATTACAATTATAATATTTCTATTACTGCAGCTAGTAGCTTGTTATATTTATTTTATAAAAATCGTGGCTTTCTTGGAAAGTTGAGCAATAACAACAGTTCAACTGAACACTTCAATTCAATGTTCTGTTACTTAAACGCCTCATAGTATACCGCTATCTTGATGTTCAACTGTAAATTGAGTCCTCATATTATTATGCAAAGGTCTACAGATAAGTTAAACCTGATCGAGTGGTGCAGAATGCATTCAGACCCGCGAAGTCCTGCAGCCTCGCCCTCATAAGAGGCAAAATTCGCGAAAACGTACTCTTCTTACGAAGGAACTTAGGAAGGGTCTTCGACGAAAACTTGAAAACTTGTCTGACAAAAATCAAAAGAATCACGAGTAGCAGTCGTCAAAAGACAATGCCAAGAAAGGAGGAATGCAATCGCCCGAGCCCCAGGAAAATTCAAGGTGTAGTTATCGCAGTTCGTGCTGCTTCCAAGACTTCCGTGGCTTCTCATCATCTATGAAATAGGCCTTCCCTTTGTGGAGAAAAGCATCAGTCGTAAAGTCAGGTCATGGTTGGGAATTCCGCCGGGGCTGTCCTTGGTGGCTCTTTACAGCAAGAGCGCACAGCCGCGTTTGTCGCTAAGATCCAATGTCCATTGTCGAGGAATACGAGGATGTTAAACTGTATATTGAATCCTGAAATTGTCGGTGGTTTTTTTGCTCGAATCGCAAATGATCTTAAATTTATAACTTCCCAAGTCGCAGGTTGTAATGTAATTGATGGGATTCACATTTCACTCAAATTTCCGTCTTTAAGCATCAAATGGTGTCACCCTTGTTCGATGAATTCGTGGTGTCACACCCTCCTGCCGACCTCTGCCACGGACCTCCTCAGCAACCTCCCGCACCAGGCAACGTAAAACCAGATAGTAAATTTATGTTCTAAACTTACAAAGGACATTCGAAAGGAACAATGGAATTTGAGGTAAAAATATTTATTTTATAATACCTCAAACAATTAAGCCAATATCACCTTCAACTGAAATGCTTTCTTAGCATTTCCTGTTGAGAACCAACTTCATTAACGTCATTCAACTGCACATTCAAGCGCTCCACTGGACAATTGGACATGCTTTATTTTTCAATTTTATTCCATGCCACGTTTCCAACAAATTTATTTTCATTTATCAATTTAGTATTAATCACATCGCACGACATTTGGAGTAGCATTTTTATGATTTATACACAAAATAGTTTATTCACTAATTTCCAAATAGCATAACATAACGATTATTTGTATGCAATTACCACTCCTTAATTCCTATATCCACATTTATTTAGATCCACATTATATTTGTTTATTGTGTCCACATACTTGCGTGAACTTAATTTTGTATTAAAGTTTCTTGAAGATTACTTAAAGGGAGCACGTGTTAAGCTTCCAACGACTTTGCAAGCTTTTCTTGCAGTTTATTTTTGAACAAAATTATCTTCTATTGTCCGAGTGGAGAAACATCTTTGACCAATAAAGACTAGACTCGAAGTCACGTGTTTGAACTTATGTAAGGAGCCTATCGTGAGTTCTTAGACGTCCTAAGCGTCTGCTTGCTTCGACTATGTGATAAATATTAATTTGCTGTAATTATAATTACATATAATAATATTAATAATATAATTATCATCGATTCGTTAAAAACATGATTGTAATAGATGTACAATTTACGATTATCTCCATCGATCATCTATACCTCCTGGATTAAAGCTTTAAATAATGCTTTCCGGGTCTTATAAAGTAAAGCAAGGCATTTTATAAGTGTTTTATTAGTTAACAACATATCCCAGTATATTTTTGCAATATGTTCCACAAGTCTTCTAATGGCGAATAAATCATCTTCTTTAATGAAATTATTTTTAAGAACAAAGGTAGGAATCACTGATTCTCCATGCAAGACAAAAATCTAAGAATGAAGCAGAAAATGATCAAAAAGTCCCAAAGTGGTTTGAGTTTATAAGTTTGAGATGCTTGTAGCAAAAAGATCAAATAATATACAATAACATTGACGTGCAGGTTAGCAGAATGGATTGCGTTCCTGCGTGTGGTATTAGTTACAGTCGTAATGTAACGTGTTAGCAACCCATCCTGCATCGCCAGGGAGCGCCCCTAGCCTGTGTAGTAGATGGATTAAAACGTGCCCTCACAACCTATTCTGATGCTTAAGGTGCTCAAAAGATCAGATAAATACAGCAATATACTTGCACGAATGTCTAACCTGCTCATTCAATGGATTTACTTTCACCACTTCGTCATAAGTTGTCCAATTTTTCGAACTTCTTACAATATCGTGCCGTGACTGCCCCGAAGTTTTTCCAATTTTTGCATTTCATAATTTCTATCAAGTTATGCCTTTAGGAAATCCGCACATTTAAAATAAGTTCGAAGAGAAAAATAAATAAAATACTCACTCCAAGTATGGATAGAGTGATATATCGCTAATATATAAATTCTGTAAATTCGACGTCTTGGACAGCAGTAGAGTCAAATTAGATTGAAAGTATTCGCTAACGTGCCATAGAGGATGTCTTATGTCCAAAGTTCTGGAAAGATGATCACGTGTTAATTACGTCAGCAATAAATTGTAATTGATCATTTAAGATGTTCCTCAACTGGTTCCTTGAACCCACAATTTCAAGGAAGTAATCACCACAATCTGCACATACATCTGTAGTTGAGGAAAACACAAAACTTTCACTTTTCAGTTTTGTAAGACTTTTTAAGGACTTAAATGATGAATCAGTAAGTTCGCTCTCTAATACCAATTCTTTCAAAGTTTAGAAAATCTTGAAAAATCGATATTTAAGGGAGGTCCATCCGTATAATTTGCTTTTATGTGCAATTTCTTAAGATTAGAAAATGGAGCGTTTAAAAGGTCATCTGGAGAAGTTCTAAAATTCCAAAGTTTAATAGATAATACATCATATTTATTACATCCAAAATAAAAATAATTAATACAAAATACAATTAAATGTAAAATATTCCAATAACTATAAATATTCTTTTAAAAATATCTAACTGACTCTAACTATCTAAATATCTATATATGACTCTAACGTTTCAAAGTATTGAAGTTCCAAACGTTCGATTGTGGACGTCATTTTACAAATAATCCTTATGCCTTCTTCGGTCAGAAATTTTGCATAAAGGGTTAGAAGTTTGATACGGTGTGTTACTTGGTTCATCAGACCAAAGATGTTTTCATACCATTCGTGGTGCTTATGGTTTTCCAGTCGAGGAGGTCCCTGTAAGGTAGCACATATTTCATATAACTTGGATGGACGTACCACCTTAATTCTTTGCTTTTGTGAATAATTCTTTCAAATAAACCAGGTGGAAGTAACTTTTTCCTTGAGGTTGTAACCTCTGCAAAAACACAATGCCACATTNATCACTAAAATGACTGTAATTTAATTAAATATCACTAAAATAAGTGTAATTTAATTAAATATCACTAAAATAAGTGTAATTTAATTAAATATCACTAAAATAAGTGTAATTTAATTAAATATCACTAAAATAACTGTAATTTAATTAAATATCACTAAAATAAGTTTAATTTCATGAAATAATACTAAAATAACTGTAATTTAATGAAATGTCACTAAAATCTTATTTGAATTAAATTAAAAATTCATTCTAATGAATTTCAAATAAATTGTTGTCAGACAGTAAAAGTCGTGCCAAGTCCAAATCATCTTAGTTATGCAACGGGCTTTAATCAAATAAATAAATAATAAAAGTCGTGCATTCCATGAAAAACAGTGAAACCTTCTGGTTTCGATGGACCATAATCAGTTTTCTTAATGAAAAATTCCGAGGAGCTTATTGAGGAACAATTTCAACAACAACAACTTTGACAAATAATTCGACTCCTCACATTCACAGATCTTCGCGCCTTAAATGTTTACTTCTGCAGAAAATGATTTACAAATATCATATTTTTGAAATAAAATTTAAAAATATAAATAAACCTTAATTATTGCATTTAAAACAAATTAATTTGCACCTTTTAGGATTTTAATTTTTCAAACATGTTTAAGTTTATTTGTTCAAAATTTCGATTAAGCATTGTAATTGGAATAAATGCTTTTTTAAATATTTTTCGAAAATGATGGGGATTGAAATTAATTAACATTTAGCATACAAAAATTGTCAATCGTGCCATTCTTTTAAGAAAATTGGATTACTCTGACAGAGGCATCGCCTTGGAAATGGTTCAAAACCGTGAAATGTGTACAAGTCCATTTTTTGAATTCAACTTCACTGGTTCAACTACTTGTTACTAGTTGTTACAAATAACCAACAGGGCTCATTCTGGGTCAATTTCTATTTAATATTTAACTTAATCATAGCATAACATGTAGTTATTATGTTCTCTTACCTAAAGTAAATCTAAGTAAAGATTCTCTTTGATTTTACAGACGTCATAAAGATCTGGAAGACACTTGATTACCAGTTATGCACATTGATATGTTCTGGGAATTTTCAGTCTCGATGGTTTTTGATTCTAAAACTTTTTCACAGAGTTTAATGCTTTTGTGAACCTCCAAGCTGTTACATACCGATGCAGCTCAAGGAGTTTGTTGAAGTTCAAATCGATCGATAACACCGAGGAGTTGATGACAATCCTGCCCAGGAGCTCAGATGACTCAGAGAAGAACTGTGTCCGCACATGGCCAGTTCTGCAGATCGTCAACAGATTGATACATTTTGTAGGTAGATGAACTTGGGCGAGATATTCGAAGGAGTTTGCTGTGAAGTCAATGTTTAAGAGACATAGTTGAATAGATGACGCAGAGATGACTGCAAGACTTAGAATGGAGACCCGATCTCTGAGCAGACCCAACTCGAGGTCATGGGCGGTCAGTAACTGTAAATCCCTGCCGACGTATCTGAAAGCAATGAATCCCTCATCATGTCACGTGTCAGTCAAGGATAAACGTCTATTTTCTTGTCTTTTATGACATCTGTGAGTGCATCAAATTTGTTAGCAACGGAAGAGGCATCCCAATGTAATGTTAGTTGCCTCAATATTTATGCTATCGGATGAAGCCCTGGAACTCATAATCGCAACATCTTTGGCGATGTTTAGGTTCTAGGCTTAAAAAACACCGTACATGATATCATACAAAATCTTCTCAACAACCTATAAAGTCATATCCTCTGATGCCCCATATCTCGCCTCTCTACTTACTAAAACCACGACAATATCTGGACGAGCCTCTCTTCGCTCTTCACGTCATCCCACGTTCCTGGATCCGAGGTCCCACAGTGTTAAGTTTGTTGAGGGACCACTACTTCTACGTCAACACTCCTAGAACATGGAATGCCCCCTCCTCACTCATATTCGAACTGCTGCCACCCAGCTCTTCGGTGCTCAACTAAAGACTTATTTCTTCAACTCTTAACAAAAATTACACTAAAATTATTACATTGTCTGCCTTTCTAACCACTAATTATGTTTTATTCGCTTGTTTTTACTTCATTTCAAATTTATTTAATTTTACATTTAATTATTTTTGCATTTAATCTTTCATTTTATTATATTATTTGATTGCCTCTTGAATACCTTTTCTTCTCGTTTGTTAAAATGCCTTGGCATCCAAATGGATATACAAGGCACTTTAAATATCGGCCAATTGTAGTTGATAAGCATCAAGAATTGTATATTTTATCAGTAAACCAATAGTTTCTTTCTTTGTTTATTCTAAACTCTGCTCATGTCATAGTCAATAAGTATTTGAGTTAATTTCTAATGTTAAGAAAGATTCAGATGGTGCTCCGTCATCATCAAATTCGTCGTCGTTGTCATCATCGTCATCATCCTCTTCACGTCATTATCATATTCTGATGTTTGACGTCATTTCATTGACATTCATTTCTTCATTCATTCTTCTATTTGTATGATATTTTTTTGAAATTCAGAAATGAAACTCTAATTGTTTTTGTAAAAGTACAATTCTTGAGCCATCATCATCATCATCATCATCATCATCATCATCGTCGTCGTCTAAAGCGATTACAAATGATTACACACATCACATAGGTTCTCTTCAGGGGATTTCCATAGAAACTAACTCAAATAAAGGACATCCAAACATTCGAGCTTTGAATTAAATGTTCGAAATGTGTGTAATTTAAAACAAATAATAATAATAATAGTAACAACTTCAACAACAACAATAACAATAATAATAATAAAAATGATTTGCTAATTATTTTGAAAAGCATTACAGCATCTCAAATGTGAAATAACATTACTTGTTATTACTGTTCCATTGTTTTCATTAATTTAAAAAATAATTAAAATAAGTGTAGAAATTGTTATTTTATTGCAACATAAGGCGATGACAGTTGAAGAACTTAAAATGCTTCCTGGAATCATATCAACATCAACATCAACATCACCATCATCATCATCATCACCATCTCCAATCATCATCATCCATCACATCACAACACCACATCCAACATCAACATGCACATCAACNTCACATCAATATCAACATCACATCAACATCAACATCACATCAATATCAACATCACATCAACATCACATCAATATCAACATCACATCAACATCAACATCACATCAATATCAACATCACATCAACATCAACATCACATCAACTTCCAGTTCGAGTGAATTGGTGAGGACCTGTTAATAAAGGAGATTTAAGGATCAGGTACCGAGCGCCTGTTAAGCTGTAACAACAGCAACAATAACAACAACAACGTAGTAATTCAAATAGTATTTTCTTTAAAATACAAATTGTCAACCGATTACACGAACGAGCAAATAAGCAATGAAGTTGCTTATAATTACTAGTAAGATAAGCATTTCCTAATTTAAAAACATTTCTAAAAAATAACATTGCATAATAGAAATCCATTTAAATTATCAAATAAAAGGTTCCAATATGGCTTCCATGCACATCCGCCTTAAGAGGAAACTAATAATTATATTTAATTATATTACTGCATCCACTCGAACAAGTGATTTCAACAACAATAAAATAAAATATTCCTAAAACTAAAATGCAATGTTCGGGGAGCCTCAGAACAAATAATATCATAAATAATTAATTAAGTAATAATTATATTACATTATTATATGAAATATAACTATATTATATTAAATGTAATTATATTAAAATATTTATTTACTTTTTATATTTTTTATATTAAATGGAAAATTGATGCAGATCTCTGTTATTGCATTTAAACAAGTGGTGGCAATTAAAATAATATTTATGGTAATAAATAAATAAATTATAATTAATAATTAATAATAATATTTAAAATGAATAAAAAAGATTCATATTAAAATTGAATGTGATAAAGAAAATCGCGAAATTCATCTTCAATGTTTTCACTTTCAGAATCCACGAGGATCTCAAGGAAGTCGTCACGATGGAATAAATTAATTAAAATTAATTAAATTCAAATAGAAATTTAATCTTAGTTTAACATAAAATTGATTTTATTGAGAATAAACATCGAATTAGTTATTGTTTTAAGTCAAAATCATAAATAATTATGCTTAGAATTTTTCAAAAATATTGAAGGAAAAATGACATGTATAACAAGTACAACACACTGTACACTGTACATTGTACATTGTACATTGTACACTATATACTGCACACTGCACAGTTCCTTATAAAAGCTCAAGAACCTCGCCACAGAATTCCTCAATTTAAACTCGAGGTGGGACTGCTTAAAAAAAAAATTTTCTGTTGTTAATTATATTATGATATTTTAATTATATTATGATGTTTTAATTATATTAATATATTTTAAATGTATTATGATGTTTTAATTATATTAATATATTTTAAATGTATTATGATGTTTTAATTATATTAATATATTTTAATTATATTATGATATTTGTAATTAAATTATGATATTGATAGCTATATTATAAATATTAAGCACAACAGAAAATATTAAGTAAAGCGTTCAGTAACAACTGAACATTATGCTATTAATTTTCAAGCTTTTATTGGTCTTTCATAAATTAATGACAATTTATATTGTTAAATACTACTTCACATTTGCATCTTATTTATTATTAATTACGAATAAATGGAATTTCAGCAAAACAAACGCACGATGCGGAGTGTCAACAACACGTCTTCAAACAGCAACAGCAGCAACAACAACAATAACAACAACAGCAACAACAACAACGACAACAACAGCAGCAACAGTAGCAACAACAACAACAACAGCAGCAGCAACAACAACAACATTTCCAGCGAACACAGTTGCGTAGAAGTTGAGAATACAGAGGAGCTTCCAAAAGGAGGTAAATATTGGATCCGTTGACAGATATTCATTCACACTCATTGCGTATAAAAATGCAGCATAACATAATAAATAATAGAAACAATAATATTAATATTTTTATACTTTTTATTCCTGATAAATGTTTGTATTCAATTAAATATTTTAACCAATCCAAAAACATTTGAGAAGTCCTTGGAACTTTTGTAAATATAAAACTTACATTACGAATAAAGTTATTAGAACTTATTACGAATAAAGCTTCCAAATAAAAAATAAATAATAATTGTTATAATGACTTAGCATATTTGCATAATTATTGTGCAGTACTTGTACGTCGCCAGTGTAAAATGTTTCGCGCCTCATCATGAAATCCTTGTAACGTTCGAGTAACGTCAGAGGTGAAAATGGTTGAAGAGTATACAAAACAATGGCAACGAATATGTTGGTACAGATTAAAAATTCCAATTACCCTCGAATATTACCTTAAAAATGGAAGATAATTATCTTGTCGCGAATACATTGATTTGTACTTCATGTTCTGAACCCACTCCTCAAAAATACTCATTTAGCTAGCTTCATGATGATGCCACGATATGAATAATGAGTCTGATTCTTCGCCTCTCAACGAAATTTCACGCCTCCAATTCACCTTTAAACTTTTTTTTAAGAATTTTCTGTGGCATTTCGTGTTCATAACTTTGGAATCTCTCATCAAATTGATCATTTCACCCCTGTTTTCTTTCAACTTTTGTGAATGATTTAGTCCTTCGATGTTATCTTGTAAACGATTTGTTTATTCATTCGTTAATTAATTATCCACTTAACTTTTACTAATCTTGAAGACTCCTCAGAACTTAGAGACGTCCGATGGTACAAGTCAGCCAGAACCTGCATAGCCTTCATGTCGGCCCTTGGATACACCTTCTTCTACCTTCTCAGAGTTAATCTGAGTATTGCCATGGTCTTTATGGTGTCCGACCAACCTTCAATCATTAGCAACTTATCAGGCGTCAGTCGAGTGGCAGCGAGGAATCGTACGGACACTTCGAATTTTGTCATCAACAACTCCACTTCTTTGTTCAACCATTCCATCGTTCAGTCGTCTTCGGCAACTCAGGAATCAATTTCTTCCACCAACTACGCTACTTTTCCCTTGGATGAGCATCCGCATACAACTTCAACTCATCTTTCAACCTTCCAAACTGAGATGTCGGACAGAATTGAAGACGTATGCAATGAGGTGACCTTGATGCACGAAGGTCACGAGAAGAAATACAAAGTGAGACTATGTTGGTTTCACGTGTTTAACGTTTTAATTAACTTGACCTCGTCAAAATAATTTGGCAGCTAAAAAAAATTAGTATTTCATTGTGGATTAAACGTTGATTACAACTGACGAGGATTGCTTAAGTTGTACATGCAGACCGGGGTTTGCAATCGGAATTTATTAGGTAACTGTTTAATTCAACAGAAACATATTTTTACGCAAGGCCTAATCTAGTAATTTTTAATCGTGCACCTGCAAGAATGGAATAATTTCATTAACTCAGTCTGGTTTCAAATAGTTCCTGCTTCACAAAACTCGATGAATTTATGTGCGCTCACTTGGCTTTCTGTCACAATTGGTTACAATTTGCTGAACATGGGGTATCGAGTTGTTGGAATGATTTTCATTAAATTATGACCACGATGATGCTATTTGATATAATAGCAATAATGCCGAATAACAAAATATAACATAAACTTATTTTTATTAATATTATTATATCGATCATCATCATCATCCTCAGGGAGAATTTTCATGGAGCAAGGAGACGACTGGTTATGTTCTCAGCTCCTTCTTCTACGGCTACATTGTCACCCAATTCCCTGGCGGCTGGTTGGCAACTCGTTTCGGAACAAAACACATCTTCGGAGGTGGAATGTTCATCTCCATTGTGGCCACATTCTTGACTCCTTTGGCTGCACGAAGTCATCCTTACCTGCTTATCGCTCTTCGAGCGATCATTGGTTTGGCTCACGTGAGTTCTTTTATTGGGATGCTTGGAGAAGAGACGGGCAAAGGCCAACTCCAAGGCAACGACTTTTGTCAGTTCTACAGAGATTTCCAGGGTCATGAGGTAGAGTTAGGGTTATGGGTAGGGTTAGGGATGGAGTTAGGCTTTGAGTTGGCTTTTGTCCGTCACTTGGCCAACAATCTTTTAGTGGAACTCCTTGACGTCACATTAGGCTAAGCGTGATACTTTAACGTTTCAAATTTATGAGCATCAAAAATCGCAAGCTAATATTTTGGGTGAATATTTGAATCCCACCCCACTCCATGTTGAAAAAAATTGATATGAAGGTCCTGTTCTTTGATTTAGCTGGTTTGAATTTATGAGGGAATATTGGTTTTGAAATTGTTTTTGAAATACTTGTTAGCGATAATTATTCAACAACATGCCGTTTAATCAAGAAGGATCTACTTGCTTAAGAATCTCATTTGTGGGTCGTTTCGCAGTTAACCAGACAACCGATTTGATATGATTTCAGGTAAAATTCACTCAATAGTATCGCTTGTATTTTCTACGCTTGTACAGGGAGCCGGTTTTCCAGCCACTCATGTTCTTTATAGTCTTTGGTTCCCACCCCTTGAACGGACGAGGTACATCACGTTCTCCCATGCAGGTACAAATGCTTCTTGGATGGATGGATGGATTTCGAATTAATGGATTTATATTAGGAATATAAAACTGTTGATTCGAAACAATGTTCAATATAAGATAGAAAATAAAATATGATTTTTCTAATTAATAATATTTTTATTCGACACAGGAACAATGGCTGGAGCAATAGTTGCCCTTTCAGTTTCAGGATTCATTTGTGACATTCCCATAGACAATGGATGGCCTTTCATATTTTATATCTATGGTCTGTCAGTTGGTTTCCATTTATGGTCCAGTTTAAATGTCTTTCATTTTTATCATTTTCCAATTCCAATTAAAGTGCAAATTTATTTAAAATATTAACGATAAAACGATTAATTATTTTTTCCTGATATCTTCAAATGCTTTAATAATGTACTTGTTTTTCAACTTGACATCCCTCAAACATGAATACGTTTTAATCAAATCAATTTGTTACGAATGATTTTTGTATGCATGCGTGTTGAGCTTTCTTTATGATGTCCTCACAATGACTGAATTGCAACGATAAGGAATTTCAATAAATCTATTGAAACACTTTCTTCAAATACTCTTATAAACTCAAGAAAGTCATGTGGTTATGTAATCATGTTTCTATGTAATCGTCTTAAAAGTTAAAAGTTCTATTTTACCATTCACGCAGTTTGGCTTGAAATCAAAAACACCATTTACATCATAATTTTGATATTATTATTGTTGTTGTTATATTTTATTATTATTATTATTATTATTATTATTATTATTATTATTATTATTACTTGTCATTTGGTAGGTACAGCCTCCTTGTTGTGGTTCATGCTGTGGAATTATTTCGTGTACGACTCTCCTCTCAAACATCCACGGATTGACCCCATTGAGAGGGACTACATTGTCACCAAGATTGGGCCCTCCGTCTACAGCGGTGTTATGGTAAGCAGCTAATAAGGGGGGTTGATGGTATTAATTAAACAAGCCACCCAAGCAATTTACTCAACTCAATCACCAGCTTAAATAAGCATGAGTTCATTAATCTCATGTTATTGATAATATTTATAAATATTTATGACTATAATTTAGAATTGTTTATTCATTTGCTTTTTTTATCTCGAAATGTTTGCTTGCCGCTAGGTTGTTGCCTTCCAAAAATAGTTTCAAACGCTATCATCACTTTCACCATCACTTCATCATCATCATCATCGTCATCGTCATCGTCATTGTCGTCGTCATCATCATCATCATCATCATCATCATCATCATCATCATCTTCTTCTTCATTACGTTAACCTGTCATCAACTACCAGCGTCATTGTAACCTATGTTATATTGAAGGAACGTTAGCAAAAATTTCTTCCTGTTAACCTTCACCATCATCGTCATCGCCATCATCGTCGTCGCCATCATCATCATCACCATCATCATCATCACCATCATCGTAGTTATGTTTTTCTCCAGCACCGTGAAAGGATACCCTGGTCATATGTGCTCAGATCGATGCCAGTTTGGGCCATTGTTGTGACGCATCTGGGAAATAATTGGGCCAATTACACAATTCTTGTCTGCATACCACTTTTTATGAAAGAAGTCTTAAAGTTTAACACAAAGGAGGTGGCTATTTTAAAAAATGGATTCGTGAATATTAATTAAAAATATTATTAACTAAAATAAAAAAACAATTCATCAATTTAAAATATAGATAATATTAAAACATATTAATTCTGGTAGCGATGCTAAAGAAATAAAATCCATAAATGCATAATGACAGTGACATTTCATGTTTATGTTGCCAGAATGGAGTTCTGAGTTCCTTGCCTTATGTCCTCAGCTTCTTCGTGTCAATTGGGTCGGGTCAAATAGCTGACCTGCTTATTAGGAAGGAAATTCTCTCAACCACCAACACCAGGAAGCTCTTCCAATTATTATGTAGGTCAATTAATCACGTGAATGAATCACATTTTATTGGTTAACCATTTTATAACCGATCCTTATTAAATGAAATAGATCGCATGTGATTTATTCTGCAAAAGATTTGTTTGAACATCGGATGTTGATTCAGAAGAAAATAGCACTGTCAAAATAGCACTTCAAGCTCTCGCATTAGCAGCTCAAACAAAAATAGATCGAACAGAAAAATCCCTAACATTCTAAATTATGTTAAACGAATTGCGCTCAACCATCAGAGTTCGTAAATAAAAATTAGGAGACATTTTAAGAGAAGAAGACAGCGTTAATCAATTTAGGCTCAACATCCTGCCTAAAACGAAGATTGGAGGGTATCTGTCGGAAGCAATTCACTTAACTTAAACTATCAAAGACTACAAATTGGTAAACAAAAATATAAGTTGAGTTATAAAATAGAAACACGGTAAAAGCCACTAAGATTATAATTTCAAAGGTGATTCTTACTGGAATAAATATTTTATTCAGCCTCGGGTATACCTGCCATGTTGTTGGTGGCCATAGGGTTCATAGACTGCCGAAACAGGTACTGGGCTGTACTTCTACTGTGCCTGATTGTCAGTATAAACAGCTTATGTAGAGCTGGTTTCATGGTTAACCATGTCGACATAGCACCGAGGTGGGAGGTTATTAGTTGACATTATTATTATTATTATTTATATCTTCTTAATTAAATTTTCAAATTGATCAATTAAACCTTCATGCTAGCATTTTGCTTCTTCAATGAATTGAAGCATGCTATAAATTGATAAGATGCAATTTTATTCGCAGCGACGAATTAATTCCATAACTAATAATAACTAATAACTGTATTATCTCAAATGTATTTGAGGTGAATGAAGTGTAAATGACATGTTGTGTACATCGATGAAACCTACCTGTACATATTTTTCCAGGTATGCCGGTCTTTTGTTTGGCATTTCAAATACACTCGGAACAACACCTGGCATTCTGAGTCCAATTGTGGTAGGAATGTTGACAACGACGGTGAGTTTCTTCTCGACGCCTTCCACCCAAGCTCCATTATTAAATAATTTCCCAACTTTTATATTCAATTATTACTCGTTTGTAGTTATTACTTATATTTAATTCTAGGGTTCAAGGGAGGAGTGGGTGATTGTGTTCAACATTTGTGCTGCTCTCCTGGTCGGTAGTTGCATATTCTACCTCGTCTTTGGCGACGGAAAGTTGCAGAAGTGGTCATCGCCCAGTATCGTAGAAATTCGTACGGTGAACGGTGAAAAGACAAATCCATGTGACGATGGAATATCGGACCGTCTTGTGACGAAGATGTGAATGAAATTTCAGACGATCATTATTGATATTATTTGTACTTGTGTTAGTCATATTTGTACTTCAATAACAACCGTTATTATCATTATCATTACCATTTATGGTATTATCATTCCAATGACATTGTAATCGTTTAACGATTGTGCTTCAGTAGTTTTATTGTTGTCGCATTACTTAAATTATTCTACAGTCAATATTCGCTGACATTTAAATTATTGTTAGTCAAGTGTTGCTGTTTAATAAATAATAGAATCATCTATTATGATAATCATTTCCACCAAGCCTAAATGCTTTATTATGCGATTATTAATATTTTTGGTTGTATTTTGGATATTCGATAATTAATTACATGTTGAATGTTGTGTATGTCCCGAATAAAAGATTAAAACGAGTATTGGTGCCATAATTACCTACCATAAACCATTCCTGAAACAACCACGTCATCTAAGAGTTTCATCTTATTGGTCGAAAAATAAGACATGCACGAAAAATATTATTTGCCAAGTAATTTGTTAATAAAATCTTTAGGCTGTATAGTCCGCACTCAACTCACTATCACAAATTACCACCGTTAACAGCGCCGCTGTCTGCTTCGTCACCAAAAATGTGATGATGATGATGATGATGATGATGATGACGATGACGATGACGATGACGATGACGATGACGATGACGATGACGATGACGATGACGATGAAGATGATGATGACGATGACGATGACGCTGATAATAATAATAATAATAATAATAATAATAATAATAATAATAACTATATCAATGTTTATTTAGAAAGAGCCATAAGCTTAAGCATCAAGGGCGCTCGAAGTACAACAGCAAAGTACAATCGTACAACTTTCACCTGGTGGTCCTGTTTATTGTCGTTACCATGACAATAGCATCGACCCATCAATGAGGAACATCAATACGAAATGACTGAAGTGTACCGCACGGACGGAATCCATTGCTGGTAACTGTGTCCTAATGTGGTCTTTGAGGCAATATCGGTTTCGTATTTGTTCGCAACAGCTTCATCGCATTGTATTTTCATATATTACTACGAATGTCGCTGCCTGGTCATCGATTTAAAAAGGAATGAACCCAATGCGATTCTGAGACAAAATTTCGTTGTGCCAAATGACTCCTCTCAGGCCCCATTTTTCAAAACTCACCTGATTTTCTGATTGTCCTCCTGGAGGATCATGAACCTTTTACGTCGACTTAATGTTTCATTATTAATATTTTAAACGATAAAAACATTACGACATTTAAAAATTTTTTTTTTTTCATTATGAACAATTCAACATGGAAACTTTCAAGGCAAACAGTAACAAAACAAACATCACAAAAATGTTCATGCCATCAAGAATTATGGAGTTTCATCCATCAAATCAATCCATCATCATCCAAATGAAGCCATCCTAGAGTTCGTATTTTAGTGCAAATGTTTCATGAACCCCATCACAACATTATGACACCAATGATCATCACGACCACCAATGTGATTAAACATCAACTGCACTTTATATGAAGTAATCAGCTAGTCACCAATATTCTGATGACCTTCAAATATATAATTTGCAGTGATGACGTCCTAATGTATGTAAGATGATTATATGATGCGATGACGAATTTACGTAGGTATTTGACAAGCTTCATGGATTGTTTCCAATTAGTGATTGTTCCAGTCTCTTGTATCTTTCCATCAGTTGATTGTAAACCTGTTATTGTCAAACATGAAATTTCCTCAAAATGAATTTTCATTTAAAAGAATTTTCAGCTCCACAAATTATCAAATTGCAACTATTAACATCACCAAGTCAATTTATCACTACATCACCTCTTCTGCACCTTTGCAAGCGAACATGATATTTTGATCAACTATTGACAACCTTGCTATCAGTACTACAATATGATTTAGAACTTAATGATAATTTAGTAATCAATATGAATTAACTGACATTACAACATTGGTTTCTATGAAGACCATAATCTGATTCATATAGCAAACCTCAACAGAACGCTTATTGGGCTTGGTGCAGAGTTCCTTAGAACATGCACTTTCAGGGATTGAAGCCTGGAATGATTTTTCAGAGGAAGCTGTCAGGAGAAAAACATTGTTAATGTCGTTAAATACATGTTATTACTTCCAGCTGCAGAGCAATAATATAGTATTTATAAATACTTGTTCGCAATAATAAAAATATTGATAATATTATTCTGCTCTTACCAGCATGTTTGGCAATGTAGGCACTTCCCAGGCAGGCAGAGTTGGAAATCTTTTGAATGAATACTGGAGCATCAAAGACATCCGAAACTACCTGGAATGTGAAAATTAATTTGAAAAATAATGAGCAGAGATGACTCAGCATCATCAACAACCATTTTCATGGTAATCAACAAAGTACTTCCAATGCTAATAAAATAATAATCTATGTAATTTCATGCAAATAAATAAATAACATCTCATTATGGTCCTACAAAACCAGTTCATGAATTTCACCTGTAACAAGGATTTGTTTTGCGATGATCCACCTGTGGCCAATATTCTCCTTGTCTTTTCTAAAAGTTGTCAGTAGTTGTCACCAAAACTAAAATCTACAAGGATTCAGTAAAAGGTACAAAACCACTTCTCACTTAAGTTCAAACCAATCTTCTGGGCATAAAGCCTTTTTGCCATGATCTGGCCTTCCAAGAGGGCTCTGACCTCTGTCTTTGCATCAAATTGCTTGACCTTTTGGGGATTTTAAATAAGAGAAGGTGAACTTATTGCTCATAAAACATTTTCATGCTTGTAACTAACTAACTACTACTACTACTACTTGCTACTAACCAATTCATTTTTGCCATTCCATCTTGCCACTCCAACTGCATGTGGAGTTATTTCCATGGCATGGAAGAAGATACCTGGTTGGTAGTTATGATGTTTTGAAATAAAAAAAATAACAATGCATAAACGATATTAGAACTACATTAAATGTTATGTGCAGTATGTTAAAAATATAAATAAAATATTAAATGGTCATAAAAATAACCAATATTTCCATTATTTCCAGGAACTCCATCCACCAGAAGCTGCTCAAACTGGTCCCAAGACGGCAGGTCCAATGCCTTTCTGACCCTTTCTCTGCTCAGACCTCCATTCTTGAAGCTATTAATTAACCATGGACTGATTGCGATCTCAGTCATTGCTATCATTATCATCACCAACACTATTATTCACTCACCAAAGCATCCCAATGAAGGAGTTTGAATCAACGGGATTAACCAAAATGATGCCCTCTAAGCATGCTTGCGGCTGTTCCAACCAGATCATCAAAGTATCACTGGTACCAAAACTCATCTGAAGGAGGTGGCAGTGGTGATGGTTCGATAAAGAATTGAAATTAACTTAATTAATTAACCCTTAAACCGCCACATACCTAGGGGATTAATGCACCCCAAACGCCAAATACTTTTTTAAAGTGATTTCGTCCATACCGTCAATAGTCGGTTCCGGCACGCTGATAAAAAGTATTGGGAACCGGTTATTGCCAGTTCCGGCGGTTTAAGGGTTAACAATTTAATAGAATATGCAATTTTAAGAAATAGTTGTCTGAAATTAATAATGTGAATAAAGCATCCCTAATAAGCCTTGAGATTTAAATGGAAGTTCTCCAGATTAATAAATATAAATACAATATTGAAAATCTGCTAGCTTACAATAATTTTTGTATTTACAATAATGCTTGCAAGTAATCTTAACTTTTTTTAAATTACAATTCCATCGTAACACTATAATAAAATGTACCAATGTTACTGCATAATAATATTACCAATATATCCCCTTTCTCAGGCCTCATGCCTGCAAAAGAAGCTGTAGGATTAAAATTTCATCATTAATGTCAGTCCAATTAATATCATCACAACCATCATCAAATTACCTGGATTGTCACCTGTGAATGCAATTATTTTGCATTGAGGATTGAAACCGTATCTGTCTCCCATGTATTTGGATATTTGACCCTGATGATGTGATGGTAGATATTGATATATTTGATATATGGTAGATATAAATATCAGGAGCATTTGAAATCTATTTATTTGTTATAAATTTTATGAAAATAATAACCATAATCTTGAATGATAAATTTATGTAAAACATTGTTAAGCATGCAATATAAACGTTTAGTTGCTAAGAAGGCCAATCAACTCACAAGAGTACTAAACGAATTAACTACCGAGCCCAGCTTTTTCTGTAATCCTTCAATTCCATAAGCCTGCATCAATTGAAAGTACTACCAGATCATCCTCAAAAAAGTTAATAAGCATTTGAAACTTCACCTCGATCACCTCGGACGACCAAATCTTTTTTCTGATGTCCAAAAGGTTCATCCCCGATCCATCACTGAAATCAATTGGTGCGTAATCTCCTAAAAGGAGGCTAGCAGCAAAACTGCTGACCAAGCTGATTCTCTAGTAAAGAGATGTTGATGAAAAATTTGAAACATCACGTAACTTACAAGGCGTGCGGTTTAAAATCGAACGATCGTTCGAACCTCGGTGTTGTCGTACGCCTCTCTGGCGGTCCGATGGATCTTCGCTATTTGGTTCCCCGTTATCCTGTGGTGAGCTCTGCATCCAGTGATTTCACAGAGCCTCTGAAAGTACATGTTTTGCAGAATTATATTTGGTGCTCTTCAAGGCATTGAAATTAATATAATTTAGTTCCTTTGAAAATATTTTGATTGATCCCACCATTGGTCCTCCAAGATTTTTCTCAATTTCATTGCACTCAGTGTCAGTGCTAGAATCCATCCACATAGGAGAATCAAGAATGGTGAAAGCATTCTGTTTAGCGGGGAATGACAATCGATCCGAGTCCAATTAATAAATCACATAACATAACATTAATTTATAGTGATTTAAGTAGACTAATGTCTGCATGATAAACCACTAGGAATAAATATGAAAAAGTAATACAAATAAAGGTAATAATTCTAAATGTTCATTATTTACCTGTAGCTGCTCATGAAGAGTTTTTCCAGGATTGAGGTTTTTCAGGATTTCTTTACTGCCTTGTCTCCAATATACACTTCCATGTTGCTGGAGATAATAATGAATGTTTGAGAAAATTGACCATGAGTATTCAAATTGATGATTAAACTTTCCTTAATAGGATTCACAAATATTAGATATAAACTCAAAATAATACATAATAAACAAGTTCAAAAGATCCTTTTAACTTGTGCAGTTCCAGACACAGCATTGACTTTGTTGAAGTCAAACTTATTGGACTTCATTTTGCTGAGGGCCATATCAAGAGCCTGGCATAAATATTAACATTTGTCACATCCCAAATACCAAAAAAACTGTGAATCTTACAAACTTGTTGAAGACGATTTCAATTTATACAATTTCTAGATCCTTCAATCTCATTACAAAATTATTATCCATTAACCTTAACCCACATGAGGGTTGGAGCTGTAACTGTTTTTCCATCATCATGATGAATGGCACCAGCTGTAGTCCTGGATCAACAACCCAGTTTACATTTATGGCTCACAAATCAATTTAATATGTCTAAATGCGTAAAATTGCTTGAAAAATAAGCCCAAAAGAACTTTTCTTGTACTCAATTGAACAACTTACAGTAATAATAATAATAAAAATAAGAATAATAATAATAATAGTAATAACAACAACAACAATAATGATAATAACAATAAGTCATGCATAAGTCCTGAGTATTTCGCTTGCAATTTACCTACCTGAATTCTGGCAAATCAAGCTCAAAAACAACGCAGTCTTCATAGACGACAGTCAAGTCTTCATTTACAGCAATGACTTTTATCTGCCATAAGTTTCAGCAACTTTACTAGTTTTGTTAGAGAGAGCCTTGATGAAAATCTATTCAAAATATCTACAGCAATTTATTAACTACATTTTCCATTATTCGAATGCCGTCTTTGCCAATTACTTTTCGCGAAAATAAGTCATCGTTAAATTACCTGATGAGTGCTTATTTCAACCGACAGACAATATTTATGAGACATTTAAATTGCAAGTCCAAAGTGATGAATAATAAAAATAAGATAATGCAATTATTATTAGCTGAAGCAAAGAGCGTTCACATCAAATATGGTCGTTCAAAAAGTTAATTTACAAATTATGGTATTCTTGACTTGCAATCTCGAATATTATTGGTTTTAATTAACAGTAATACCTAAATTTTACAAACAAACACATTTACAAATTACTTGTTATGGCATCGACCAAAGCCGAAGTGAATGACACCTCTTTTAAATTAACTCATGTCCAAAGGCGAAGTGTTAGAAATGCATAGCAGAGACATCACGGAACGAAAGCGCCATCTATAAAGGATCTCTTACCTAAGCTAAACAGGTGAACACCAACCATGCACATATCAATCGAATCACCAAGCTTTTCTCCTAAGTACATTAACATCCGTAATCCCTCAACTGCTTCAATGCAGACGAATACTGCTTAGGGGCCATCCATATACATCGTCCACACGAAAACTGGATTTTTGCAACCCCTGACCACAAGCATCCACTTCAAGTTAACCCCCTTTGTGGACGTCCAATACCGGCAACATAAAGTGCATATCCATCCCCCTAATTTAGAGGCCGGTACAATGACCCTACACGCCCATGCGGGTGTCACGAGTTCACAAGACAACGCAAGCTGAGAATGAGGCCCCCTCACGATATCTAGGTTTAAAATTTATACATTCTCACTCGCAATTGAAGGGTCGATTTGATAAGAGTAGCTGTTCTGATATTTTTACCTATTGTTTTTGTGGACGTCCATATTCTGCTAAACCCCCCTTTCCACGAACATCCGCTTTGTTCGGACCCCTCCCCCTCACCATGTGGACGTCATAAATGGATGGCCCCTTATCAAGATGTTCACTAACACCAAACTCTTTTCACGAAACAAACTTTTGAAAGCAATGTCACAAAAATAATTCATTTCTGGATATCCAAGGCACATACAGCCATGGAACATCTCAGATAATGGCAGGATGAAGCTGAGCTCAAACTATATGAAGAGTCTGTGAACATTTACATCACCAACACAAGTAGCCTGTCATCTGATTAGCTATGACAAAGAGGAGGAAATAAGCTCAATTCTAGCATTAGTTCCAAAGATTGTAATGATGCCAACAAAGAACAAGATTTCTGGCTTAGAAATTCAAATGTTTAACTGCTTAAAAGCATTTCTCAGTCAAAGAATAACCTCCTTGGCCACATTAATAATCAAAAGAAAGGCAGCACAACCATAATATTAATGCAAATACTACAAATTACTTTCATTGCATTTACAAAAACCTACCATCAGCATCAGAACCAAGAAAATCACCCAGCAAATTGCCACGTCAATTTCAAAATCAAATAAACATGATTCTGAAGGTTTCATGAAGATGGGCAAAACATAATATTTGAAGATGAGGAAGAATAACACCAATACAGCATACTGCTCCACTACTCGGTAATGTTTCATATATGAAACAGCCAATGGAATCCTTGCAAACCCATCAAAACCCAAGTTTTATGTAACAAAGTAATCAGCTTCCTTTATGTAGGTGATAGATAATGGGAGCCACAAGTGACCAGGTGATAATCAAAAAGATGTCAGTGATCAATCATGTTTGATTTTGGAAGATGTTCAGAATGCAATGCAATCTCAGGACGTATCAGACGACTCGCAAGGGGAAATTTGAGGTTAGCAGCAACCCTCAGTAGCCAAATAATTAGGACAACAACTGAGGCAACAACAAAAGATGTGACGTAGTAATAAAGACATGAGGTCAATAGTTTAGGTAAGAAATAATAACATTTTATTTTTAAAAATAATTATTTCGACTGTGTTTTGATTTCAGCATCATCCCAAGCCAAATAAAATCTTAATATTCTTCTTCGACACTTTCAGGAGAAAGGAAGCCCTCCTAAAATAACAATTCAAATAAAAAAACTAAGTTGAATTTGCAATGACATTAGCATAATATAAAATTTATTTAAATCTACAAATGATACGTAATGATAGAATTTAATCAAGTAATATATAACATAAATAGAAGCTTTTTCATTTAATTGCAGTCACCACATTCAATACCATCCAAACATCACCATGCCAAAATAATATTATTTCCCTATCAAAACTTGTACAAAGTTAACATTTACAACAATTAATAATTAACGACAGAACCTCAGTGGCATAGAGAACATCAAAGATCTTCTTGATAACTGGAATATCCTCTTGCTCACACTCCTGGCATAGAACCTCAATTTCCCTCAACTTGGAAAAATAAAAGTCCCTTTCCTTTTCCAGCCCTTCATTGGAAAGTGTCAGTTCGTTCACCTGACAACGAATATTGCCGAACATTGCAAAAATCAAATTTCATCAAATAATAACCTCAGTGAATCATAAACGTCGAATTATCACCAAGATAACAACTAAAACAACCTGCTGTGTTAATTCATCCACTTTTCCTGAGTCCCCTGATCCTCTGTTTTGTATTGGTGCTACCATCTTAGGTCTGCTGTTGGAGGCTGATGTTGTATGTGAAGATGAACCTAATGTGAAGCATATTATTTAATTTAGATGGTATATTAAAACACTCTACAATTTGCAATGCCAGCAATCAACAATGTAAGGATGTTCGACCAAATTATGAAACACTTACTCGACTTGACAACTCCACCCAATTTCGGGGCTCCTGCTCCCAAAGTTGACCTCACTGTCTTTGCTGGTGGAGCAGCCATAGTACCCCTCTTTGCTCCACCTCCTGGTCCCATGGCCTCTCCCCCTCTGGCAGCAACAGGGTCATATTCTCTACCATCATAGTTGGCATCAAAGAATTTCTTGAACCATTGCACAAACTCAAAGTTGTCTTGGAAACGTCCTTTAACCAGTTTTTCCACAGGGATAATCTAACAAGAGGTACAATATTCACAAATATTCTATTATCATAAAACTTTAACAGTTGATAAAGATATTGTTCAAATTAAAAACAAGCTTATCATAAACATCTTCAAAAGTATTCAGCATATCATGTATCAAAGTATCCCAAGTACATTGTTTTCCTCACTAACCTTATCCACTCCTGCCTTTTTAAATGCCCCCTGCAAGGTCTTGAAATTGTTTATGTTTTCATGCTCAAGGGTCGGTGATAATTTGATTTTTTTCAAAACCACAGAGCCTGATGCAAATTATTTGAACTTTATGTGACTTGCAATGTATGTATTTGTCTAAATAAACTTGACAATTAATAACTGATTATAATCAAGCTCAAGAGAAATACATTCTCCTTCATTACAATAAGTTTATTATAAATCTGAAAGAAAATCAGTTATCTTCAGATTACCTGGGAAAAGCATGTCCATAAACTGACAATATGGGGCTCCTGATTCAAATTTATGTCATTTTTATTAGGAATTAATATCAAGTCATAGCATAAGCAACTTTCGTAACATTAGAAATAAATAAATAAAATTAAACTTGGAGCATGGAGTAAGTAAATTTTACTGGTTAATAATGACAATAAATGTTATGATGATTAATTACCTGAGCATAGTTCTTCTATTTTGATGTAGTTAGTCTGTAAGCAGCTATTCACCCAAGCCAATATGTCATGTCGGCTGAGATTATCCGAAGTTACGCTCGTACTGTAAACATTAACAGCGCTCATATTTGGTTCCTTCTCAGTAAGTTTTTCTCAAGAACTTCTGCAGGCAAAAACAAAATAGTATCGTAAATTCAATTCAAACGAGAGCAATTTTTAATCTAGAAAGCTAATAAATAAACACATTTAAGCTAATTTAAATTAGGCATGAATCACATTTCTGAAATCACATATACAAGTTTGTGTATCCCGGTGGACCCAACGTTAAAATGAAATTAATAGACTCAATACTCAAGAAAAAGATGAATTATTATTGAACAAACTGTTCCTCGAGCGCCCCGGCAGAATATTTTCGCACCAGATAAGAATCGCACCCCACGTGACCAAAGGAGAACAACCACATTCCCGCATTTATCATAAGTAAAATAAATTATTGAATTAATATTTAAAATGTAATAAAAAAGTTTGTTTTATGTTATGTCATTTGTGAATTAACTAATTTTTCTAAATAAATTTGCATTCTAATAGTTTAAAAATAATCACTTTTAAATTTTAATAAAAATACCTTTCATTAAAATAATAATGGTAGCTGGTATTTATTTGATCGTGCTTCTCCTGCGTGCATAAATTGCGAATGTTTAGAGGCTTTCGGTTTGTGCGCCTTTTGGATTGTTTATGTAGGATCCGCTAATCGAGCATTGGTAGAACTAGCGTCTGCCTTGTTTAATCTAATTGTTTTCTCAAAACTCTAAAATTTATATTTCTCAATTTTGACTTGATTAAAATTGTTCTTAAAAACAATGAACAACTTGTCAGGCCACTTGAACTTAACTTCTTGTGACTCACATTTTGGCAGGAACAAGAGAAAGAAGGATACAGGATCGGACAAAAATGAAAATGTAGCATATGATTTTAGTGGTAATACGTTATTTTTGGCAATCATTTAATTTTCAAAATGATTTCAGGGATTTGATGCATTGCATCTCCACAAGAGGAGATGCTTGGGAATAAGTCCCTACACAAATGTTGGTAGAATTGTTTTACCATACTTGCTTTGTTTATAGTTGGTCTAGCATTAGTCATCTCTTTTAACTATTACTAATATTACAACATTAAAAGTGACATCAAGTTAGTGACCTCAATTATATTTTAGATATTGTTTAAAAATGTAGTTACCACTTCTTTGAAGATGTATTAAACTTTACCCTGCAACATTATTTTACATTTTGTTCTATGGATTGTGGGTTTGCATGAGTTTAAACAAGAATTGTGTACTTTTGACTGAAGATCATTTTTAATTTTATAATCTGTTTTGAAAAGTTTCCAAGTGAATGAATTTCAAAACTATGTTTTAAAACTATTATTTTTTAAAGATCAACATATCTTTGTTCATAGATCATTTTGTTAAGTAGTTCATCTTCCTGAGAATATCTATATTTGCAATAGGATCATCACAATCATGTCAATGATGTTGACATGAGTGACACTAGTCATGCAACTGGCACTTTACAAGTTGCTGCTGGCAACAACAATGCCAACAACACCAGTTGTAGTATCACATCCATGCAGTGCAAGCATGAAAGGTATTTTTTTTACCAAAGTTTTATATTAATTCCTCAGTAAGGACTATTTTGATACATCCTTATTTGGAGAGGTATTGCATTACTATTCTTTGCATGCATAACAAACTCTAAATACTTTTGATTAGATTGACATTGATTAGAGATAAAGTATGAGATCAAGCTTATGACAAATCAATGATGAAATGCTTATACATGTATACTTATTCTAATGTTATCCTAAACATGCATTTAATAGAATGTTTTAGTCAAGAATTAATTTTGAGTTATCTTAAACATTTATAAATATATCTAAATACATTGTATATGTATGCAAAAGATTTTTGAAGTTGCTTGAATGTTTAATATTAACTCTTTCAAATGTTTATTTAAGGCACGAAGTTCGAAGCTTTTGCAGGCCTCACTGGAAAGAAGATTTCTATGAGTTCGGTCCATTCTTCTGAATTCTTTATATTTTCCTGTTTGATTTTTGTAGATCACTTTTTATTGATGCATTTTTTAGTTTTTGAAAATTTGACAAAACATTGTTATTGGAAACAAACTTTTTATAGGCTGTCAATTTCATATGCTTGAGTATTTACTTGGAGCAGACTATCTCTTATGATTTATCAGCTAAATATTTTGCATTGATTATGTTTCATCTGCTTGATTATTAACCTTTAAGTTTAAATTGTTTATAAATTTTCTACAGCTTTAGAAGCTCTATGTTGAAAATATATTTAAATAGCCTTGTAGCTATGGTGTGCTTGGATGTTTCTGAGGTTAGATTATGCATAAGTTGCCAGAAACATGGAATGTACGTTGAACTATAATTTAATTTACCACTTAAGGTTTATTATTGCCTCAAAATTATTAGGTGCTGTTAAATGATCTAATGCATCACAAGTTTCTTATAAGCTATGACATGAAAGGGACAGTAGGAACTTTGACAGTATGTTTCTAATTATCACATTTTATGCTATTTTTTTAAAATTATACTGCACATTAAATGTCATCTTCCTGAAAATGTGAGCTTGTTGCAATGTTGCTTGTCGAGATGCTCCAAATTCTTTGATTTTTTGGGTGGGATGTAGTTCTAATTCAGCTATTTGATCAGTGTAGTTATTGATAAGATGGTTTGATGTCTTCATTTCATAGTTAGACTTCTTATGATTGTTTACTTCCTAACTTTGTCCATTTTGCACTCGGTACTTGTAGTTAGCTTAATTGCTTGACTAATTAGTTACTTCACTGTATCATCCTGGTGACCATAACATCTTCTGACCCAAATCTTTGAGTTGTATCTGCATTTGTGAATGTTTGGTGATAGCTGTTGGGGGTTTTTGTTCTGTTTCAAACATTTTTATGTTGTCAATTTACGTCTTGTATATTTTTTAGTAATATTACTTTGAATTGTCTTTTACTTACCTAATTATTTGGTTTTGTAGTCACATTTTGATAATTTCTGTTCTGCTTTGATTTTGAAGCATTTATTAAGCAATTTATATAAATCACTTCTACTTTGTGTTTGGGTTTGGCAAATGTTTCATTTCTTTGTCTTGCCTATATGTTTAAACTTTTGGTTACATTGCTACAGATTTTGCCAATTTTGGTGGCTATAAATTGTCTTTGTTCAATCAAAGTGTTATGATAAGCAGCTAGTACAATGTCCTTGCAAGATTGTGGGGCTTTTTACTGCCAATTTTATGCATTTTAAAAAATTAATTTGGAAATTTGAAAAAGGACAGCTGAACTTTATTATCATTAAAATTTTTGGATTTAGTAAGATATTTGCCTGCAAATAAACCAATTGAACTAGGTGAGGACCCGTCAAATACAAAATTTGTATTATGGGGTAAGTTACGTTACGCTTATTGAGTTATATTTCCCTTAAAGGAGATGGGAAATTGGCTGCATTTTGTCTGATGGTTGCCAAAGTGGTGGCTGAGGTTAGCTTGGGTATTTGGGAATAAATATTGTTATGATATTACAGAGTGGGGTTCTTATTCTTAATATCGACTAGTTAATCCGTAAACTTTAAAAACAGTCAGGTGGGCTTCTTTACCCTTCGAAAAGGATTGATATGGCATCCATCATCTTAAACTATATAATTTACTTCATAGTCTAAATAAATACAGCTTAACTGCTTAATACTGCTTAGGCACCCATGTAGTTTATAACCTAAAATTTAATCTTTTCCGCATGCATATCTCGTATCTTGAGCCCGATCTGTATGTTAATGAATGCCTATAACTGGATTGATAACGACATCTAGAGCCTAATCTTATCGCAGATTTTTTTTATTTAAAAAAACGCTCATTCAAATCATTTTTAAAATTTTGTGTGGGTAGATGCTGTGTTCTGATCGATAATTCAGGCTTAGTTGTTTTCGTCGCATTTTCATACAGTCGGCGTTCTTTGCCAATGGATCTGTTTGGAGATTTACCAGAACCTGGTATAAATATATATCTTTATTAAAGTCTAATTTGATTTAGAGAACAGCTATTGTCGAATGCAGTTTGCATTTAAAAAAAAAATCATGTTAAGCGAGGCAAGAACAAATAATACATCTAATGCTTTGAACTTAAGGTTTGCATAAGAAAAAAAGTTGAAATTTGAGATGAACACAATTAATTAGAAAATTTTAGTCTGTGCCAACGTATTTCATTGCTGAATTATTTGAATTTTGTTTATGTAATTTCTGAACAATCTCATGTAATGATTCATTGCATCTGTTTAAGTATATTAAGGACAAATGATTTGTCATGACAATTGTTTTAATGAAAACTGAAGCTGCCCCAGCCCCTGCCACGCCATCAACCCCTACCAAAAGTGGTGAAGAGAAAAAAACATCTCGGAAAAGATGCTTTTCCAATGATGAATATAAAAATGAAGGAAGTGTTGCTAAAAGGCCTTTAAGAGGTTATGCTTTGATTTTGATAAAACATTTGTTTAAGTTTTTATAATTAAAATGTTTTGGCTTTAATGTTGCCACTACAATGATAAGAACATTTTATAATGTACAGATCCATATCTCCTGAAAGGGTTTTCTGCTGAGAGGAAAGGAGAGCGGGAAGAGATGCAGGATGCACACATCATTGTTGAAGATTTTAACTCACTTCTCCTGGACAGGTGCAATATTATGCAGTTGTTTTGAAAGGATTAATGTACTTGTTTGAGAGTATAAGTTAATACATTTTGTAGTGACCTTAAACATTGGTATAACTATAATAATTCAACTGCTTAATGTCTTGGTTAAAATAACCTGATGATTTGTGCAACTTATTTGTAGGAATGATCGACGGATCTCCATCTTCGCCGTTTTTGATGGACACGGAGGAGTGAATGCTTCAAAGTATGCTGCTCAAAACCTTCATAAAATCATTGCTCAGAAATTCCCCAAGGGTAATAATAAGGGTGATGATGTAGTGTAGTGATGATATGATGCTTGTCAAAATGTTAATGCTGGATAATATACTAAAGATCTTGCTTAAGGTGATGCAACTTCACAATATTTCTATATGCTTCACACATTATTTTATAGTTGCTTGGCTGATGCCATTGGATGATGCACATGTGTGAGTCTGAGTGCATTTGAGGGGAGAGATCTTTGGATTGTTCTTGTGAATGTGCCTCTTATGGTGATGTGTTTCTTTTTTGAGGAGAGGAAAACTTTGAGAAGGAGATAAGGAAATGCTTCATTGACTCTTTCAAGAAGCTGGATGAGGATTTTCTTAATGAAGCCAGGAAGAGGTTGGAAAATTGTTACTAATTAAATAAACTTTAATGACATTTTCAACAAAATTTGTCATTTATTCGATAGCCGACCTTCCTGGAAGGATGGTTCCACAGCAGTGGTTGTTCTGGCAGTCGACAACATCCTCTACATTGCCAATTTGGGTGACAGCAAGGTACTGATGAAATGCATTAACAATAGCAAAGCATTGCATTGGTATAAAAATTCTTGTTCATTTTACACTTGCTACTGTTACATTAAAATTTAAATATTTCCATTTTTGCAGGCCATTGTATGCAGGTACAGTGAAGTAGGAAAGAAGATGGTGGCTCTCCCACTGACTTCTGATCACAACCCAACCTTATATGAGGAGAGAATGAGAATACAGAAGGCCGGAGGTCATGTCAGGTACAATAGTGGCTGGGATGATGTAGATACTGAAAGTTGTGACAACGCTGAGGTTTCTCCATTTTTAAATAAATAACAATCACTTCTCAGTCATTCATCCATTTGATTCTAAGTGAATGAACAACCAGTATCTCCTAGAATTGGATCATGGGCACTGTCCCATTTTTGCAGGGAAGGCCGTGTCATGGGGGTTCTGGAAGTCAGTCGCTCCATTGGAGATGGACAGTTCAAACAGCATGGAGTTACTTGTCTTCCTGATATCAAGAGATGCCAGCTCACAGACAATGACAAGTAAATGGTCTTATAACAACTTACCGAACAATATAAATTTAACTTCGCATTTGATCAGTGGAAATTTTCACAATCATAGGTTCATCCTCATCGCTTGTGATGGCCTCTGGAAAAGATTTGCAGATGACTCAGCCATTGAGTTCATAAATGAGATCATCGAGGCATGGAGCTGCAGCGAAGTATCCAAAACCATAATATAAATTGATTGTATATTTATTATTCGTAGGATGAGAAAATAAAGCCAGCAGATGACAAAAATATAGAACACTTCAGGTTAGATACAGCCTGCAATGCCTTGGCCAATGAAGCTCTCCGGAGACTTAGTGCGGACAATGTAACAATCCTATTGGTTAAAATCAAACAACCACCACCCTATAACAGGTAAACATGTTAGCCAAAAACCTCCACCAACTCAATCCAAATGGAATTTTTCTCCCTAGTATTGGAAGGACGACCGAACAAAGGCATCCCTCATTATAATTGCTGGCCAACAATTCATTGCCTATTCAGTATGCAGTTGACCATGTCCAATATAAAATATTTTTGTGTTGGAGATATTCATTACCAGTAATGACATTTATCACCTTCATCATTTCTCAACGTGTGACTTGTTCGATTCCATTCGGTCCTGAAGATTCAAGTAAATCTCTGAGAAAAACTAATTTTGGATAAATTAGTTGTTTATCAAGCATTCTGTCCTAAGAAACAAATTTTCACTTGAGTTAATTTTCTGCTTGAAAAGCTACAGAGCTGTCACACTATCGCTGGGCATTTGTTAGGCTAGGGACACAGTCTCAAAATGTTTAATGATTGTAATACAAGGCAAACCAACAGCAAATGTAATTTCAAAGTTGTTAATCTACAAAATGCTTGAAATCATTCATATAAAACATCATTTCCCAGTTAACAAGATGCAGAAAATAAACAAAGTTTGAATAGATTATTGCTAGTGTTTTTGTTGCGACTGTTCTGTTAGGGATCTTTGCAGATTGGACATCGAACCTGCAATCACAACCGAATGTTTAAAAGGTGTGAGAATTCTGAAACCCATAAAACCTACACTGCGTGTGCTCCTTCCGTCGGCAACTGTCTCGCTTTGCCCTCTTTCCTCATGGAAATGGAAGTTGTTCATCTTTATTTGTTCCAGGTCTTCCAGGAGCCTCAATTTCTCATCGTTCAGTTTTACTCGACTTTCCCGTTCCAGGTTGAAATCATTCTCAAATGTTTCTGACTAAATGCAAGACGACAAAAATAGATGCATTGTTTGGAGGGAGTGCTGCTCAAGTAATAAATCCAATCTCAGGAATGTTTTAATCCATTGTGTACTCCACATAACAAGGGAATTTCTAAGGATGAGGTTGCAAACCATGAAGAATTATGGAGAGGAATCCAACATACCTGGATTTTTGTCACCGACAACTCTACTTCAATTTCATTAAGTTGGTTCTTCAGGAAGATGTTTTTCTCTCTGCAGGAAACAAGCTCTCGTTCTGTCTGATTGAGTTGTTCTTCCTGTTTTGTTGTGATACTCTTTATTATTTATATCAGTAACATTTTGTATCAATATTTGCATCTAAAGGTTCATGTGAGGGAAAATAGTGAATTTAGTTCACTCACAAAGAAACAGAACTGAATGAAAAGCTAAGGTGACACCTAGGAAATCTAGTAAACTTTAGAGGCTTTAAAGAAATGGATGATGTGACGTTGAAAGCCAACTCGTAGGGAACAGATTTTGTCAGTTTTCCAGTGTTAGGGTTGAGGATAATGTTAAAGTTGGGATTTGGGTTGGGGGTAGCAACTATTGCCTATTGCTTGGCCAACATTCATTGTATAATAACTAGGGTTGCAGGTTGTTCTAATCTTGATTAATCGTGCAATCAACGTTTTCATTCTTAGATTAACGCTCAATTAATCACACCACCTTACTTTTCAAATAATTTCCAAATATATTTCATTTTTAAGTAGAAATCAATTTGATTCGTGAAAAAAGGCTCACAATGATAGTTCAGAAATAGTTTCTTGTGGTTCATTAATTGGCATTTAGCCAGTTTCTGAGTCAAACAAGTCTGTTGATGTTGTCTAGAGACAGAGAAGCATGTTTGTTATTCACAACATGTCCAGAAATGGAAAATAACCATTCACATGGCACATCGTAGCTTATGAAGCTAGGCATTTGAAGGGTAGCTTGGCAGCAAGGCCATTTGGTGGTGCATATTTCCACCACATTCCAAAGCTTTGTCAAATTCTGGTTCTGCTCTATAATGTTCTAAAGCTTTTCTCAGCTGTTGACATCACAGGAATCCATCCTTGACTTCGTCAGGTGCCGAGGAAATCCTAGAGCCCACAAGCATGATTGGATTCCGTCTGCAAATCATGTTACGTTGTTACGTCCAGACCAATCCTTACACAGTACCCTGCATTATCCCCAAGAGATCCACCCAAGTTGGATCAGAAAAAGATCCTGATATCCTTGCTCATCCTTCCCTGACCCCGGAGTCATGGTGGGTATCGAACTCCAAATTCCAGTATTACCTATACCAGGCTATGTGCTCCAAAATTGACTTACCTATGCTACTTGTGGCCATCATAATGTTTATAAGTGCAATACAATTCACAATAATAATGTGGGAAGCCAAAGAAATTACAAGATATAAAAACAGTTACAAAACATAGGTGCATTATAAAAAAATAGGTGAAAATATTTTATAAATTCATAAAATAATTTATTTAGAAAGTATGAAAATTTAATGAGTTAATCTCACATTATTTATTTTGATTGCAAAAAACATTAGCTCATTAATTGCTTGAGTCAATGCAGATTAACCTGCAACCCTAATAATAACCATTAACAGATTTATTTAATCATACGTTGAGTTGCTTCTATACAATCATAGTTAGGTTGTGACATCAAACATTATATTTTTGCTTAGGGTATGATGGACAAATAACTTATAAATTAGCAGAAGTGAATCATCCATATCAAACACAAATTCTCCAATGTCGGATGGATATAGTGGTGATAAAATAGCTTAAATTCCAAAAAGAACTACTTGATTTCGTTACCAAAGAAATTATCTTTTCTTTTGAAGCACCCTCCAGTTCTTTCCAATTCTGCTTTAAATTCTGAAGATCCATTATCAGTTCATTATTCATCAGCTGAAGTGCCTAAAATTATTCAATCCAATTTTGCAATTTATATGGTTGATCATGATGCAGCACAGAATAATACTTTTAGGAAATGCTTTATATGCATTAAAAGCAAAAACATCCTTAATCAATCCAATTACCATAGTATCCTGATCACTAACCCACCTGGAAGTTTGCTCTAAAAGCCTCACACTCTTTAGCAAGTTGACGATATTTTCTATTCTCTTCTGTCAGCATCTCACATTTCTGCAAAGTCTTTCCTAAGTGGCAGTTCACATCTTTCAGCACCTCTGCATTTGTTACTGAGAAATTATCCTTGATTTTTGTTAAATAAAGTTATTTTTTCAGACAATGTAGAATCCTTAATCAACAATATGGGATAAATAACAAATCACAATAACCATATAATTTTCAAGATTTATAATAATTTATAATTTTCAAGACTGTGCAAGTTCTTTGGTAAATCTTGGTTTTATAATTTCTGTCAAATATACTATTATTATAACATGTAAGGACACTGATTCTATTAACTAATAACTAATACATTATTATAATATTGTGGTACTTCATAATATAATATATAGAATGTGTTATTAAAAATAAAATAAAATTGATAAAATCAAGTAGTGAAAACGAAAGTTTTCTCTTACCTTTTAACAAATCTTCACTCATTTGATATTTTCACAGTAGATCACAATGCTCGAAATCACCTTGAAATATTTAAAAACACGAACGATGAAATATCGAGCTACAAACTGCAAGAAACCCTTCAGCCACAACATCCAAACTTATTCCCCAGCCGGAACATAAACATAAGCATGAGTCTCACTTTTTTTTTGGACTCCACCGAATAATTTTTCATGGTTTGGATATCTAGACATTCTGATCAATTAAAGTGCATAATAAAATATGTTTGAAGTTTATTCCGATTTTTAGTTATTTTTCGTGAACTCTTAGTTTATAAGTATTTAGCATATCAAAAATAAAATGAGCTTATAGTTATTTACATTGCTTTTTAACTTTTAAAATCACTATTTTATTAGCCATTGATGCGTGATGACTGACGCAATAAGCAAATAATAACCACAACAATATTTTGGAACCTCATTGAAATAAATCTTTTACAAGTTATCATTAACTAAATAGTCGTACCTCATGAACTTATTTATATATTTCTGATACAATAGCGATACATTATTGATATAGATACTTTTCACACAGTTCAATTACTTAAACAATCAGTCCTGGACTATGGTAAAACCTAATTGAATAATGAGTTGGTAAACATTTGCTATGTATTTTCATTTTCAAATATAAAAAAAAACATTTAAAAAATTGTTATTATGAATATGAATTTAAACATGAGGCTAAACTTTATTAATTCTTGCAGATTATTTCGAGATAAATAAATTGAGGAATATTAATATTGCTTAAGATTGTTTTGTTGAGATTCGATCATTAAGAATGATGTGATTACTGATGGGGATTGTCAGTAAATTTTTCGTTATGTAGAAATGAGGTGAAAATGCTTGGCAAGATTGAATTGGCGATAGCGATTTTGTTCTTAACGATGACAAAGTTGGGGGCCGAAGGTAATTTTGAAGAATGCATTTTAGATGCTAAATAATTTAACTAATTAAAGTTTGTTTTAGAGCATTTTTGGTTCAATTTCAGAAGTAAAATTTGCTTGCGTGACTTTCTGCATAATGTATTCCGACGGTAATAGAATTGCTACATTCTTGCTGAATAATAAAGAATCTGTCACACCTCGAACAGTGCTCATCAACACAACTAAAGTAACAAATTAATAATATCTATTATAAGTTGATTAACGTTAATTATTATTAATGATAGTATAATGAGCTAACTCAACCTTGCTCCAGAACGAGAACAGTTGTATGTCACTTAAGTGAACTATATTTTTTAGTCATCACATGCAAATGTATTTATGTACTTATCCGATATTTTGAGTGCCTTTTGTATCCGAATGGGATATGAAGGCACTTTTCAATCAATCTACCATTTATATAGCGCCCCTACCCGAGGGCGCTCCCTGGCGGTGCAGGCCGGGTTGCGAACACGAACACGACTGTTGCTATTACGACCGCATGCAAGAACGCAACCCATTCGGCCAACCTGCATGTGTGGTGTGTTTTAGATACTAGCAGTTTCAATCATGGGAGATCCGCCTAAAGCAAGAGGATTCACCCTTCAGTCGACTCCCTCGGGACTTTTCACCACTGGGAAGAAGAAATGGAAGTGCATCCCACGCGTAGAGGTGGATGGCGAGTGGAACATTTGGGAATTCGATGACACATCTTGGAGACAGTCAGAGATCATCGGATCCAATGACAAGTGCATCAAACTTCCTGATTCCCAACTGCCTTGCGTGGATATTCTTGATCCAAGGTCTCAGTGGATTTCAACCCCGAAGAATACGCCCGGTATAAACGACACGAAGGCAATCCTGTGCAGGATCAACGGTGAGGAAAATGGTGTTTTTAATTTAATTAGTTTTTAATTGCGATTTGGATGTTATTTACACCTAACAGATGTAAATCAAAAATGTAAGCAGCGGATGCTTATTATCCAGTACTAACCATTACCAGTACTAGATTAAAAGAGCGGTTATCTCATAGAACCTGACGTCATAGCAGAGCTCCAGCTTAACTGCGCTACAAGAAGCAGCTGAATTGGCTAGCTTTGAACTGTGCTTACATCGTGTGAAATGCTCATTTTCGATTAAGAGCCTTGATAGTATTGGTTTGATTGATTCCCGGCGCCATCGGATGCCTGGAAGATGGAAACCATGCTACTTTGATCGAGTTTTCAAGATTATTTTCTGATATTGAAAACACCTGAGGAGAAATTTACCCTCTTCTGGGTTAGAATGCTCACGTTGTAATTTCCTGGCAAGAAAGGAGGGCTTGCTAGCTAAATTAGCCAATTAGCCATGACCGAAGATGAAGAGGAACACCAAATTCAGGGGACTATATGGAACGCAAAAAAGGATTGTAGCAATTCAGAGTCAGAGCTTTGAAAGCAAGCATTACAAGAGAATAATAAAGAAGGTGGAAACTTCCATACTTTTCGATGAGGAATGAGAACTTAATCTCTTAAAGCAAAGAAGTTAATGAAAAGAATCCTTAGAAAAAGGACAATGGAATTAAAATTTGAGCTAGTCGAATCTGGTGTGGACATCATTTATTTTAATTTGATTATTATTAACAATCGATAAATTTCGGAAGAGCTTACTGTAGCCATCTGCCCTCATTGCTATTACATATATTTTTATTCAATTTACTATTTCTCCAGTCTAATCATCTCGAAATGTGGCGATTTAACTTTAAAGAAACTAAACTAAACTAAGGTAAGCCAGATTGGCAAATGAATAAACTTGTTTAAAGATCAGTCGATTAAGAGAAATCGTTATTGCTTGGCATCTGTTTAGAAAGGAGACTATATCCGTCATTCATTCATTAGGCAGTCGTAGTTACTGATTACAATCGAGATTGTGTTACACAATTTACAATAATTAACACTTTATTCTGTCTTCTTAATGATTTGATCACCATCCAAACTTTCACTTAAATGTTGTAATCAGTGCCGGATTTAGGCATGGTCGAGGGGTGGGGGGGGGGCAGAACCGGCGCAGCAGAGGTTTATTTGCCTCCACCTAGGTAAATCCGGCGCTGGTAGTAATCTCGAAAATATAATGTTCAAGCGTTCAGTTTCAGGAAAGACTTACATCAAAGGAGTCGAGGCCATAATTCCAGGGAACGAAAACATGGGCGTCTTGAAGATCGTCATCATCGCCATCGAATTAGTGATCGTGGTATCGTGCGTGGTTCTGTACGCTGTCCATCGCCACAAAAAGACTCAGAAATGAAATCTAAACAACCCCTTCGACAGTTACAAAATAAAGCAGTTGTCTACTTTCTGGATCATTTAACTCTCCTTAAGAACTTTAATATTCAACTTGTTTAATAGTTCATACAACCTGGGTTTACTACTATTCAATAACTTGAATATTTCGATGCATGAAAAGAAGAGAAAAGAATAAAACATGGTCAAATAATAAAAAGATAGAATAAAAATGGTTGTAGATGATGAGAACCCCGCATTGCAAATCAAAATTGTACACCTCCGTGAAATATGAATCTGAAACGGATCACTTTCTTTATGAGAAGGCGATGCAACATACCAAAGCAGCTACGAAAACTAACAGCAGAGAGAGAAATGTCACTGTCCCAATCATGACCAACCGACTGGAATCGTGTGTCGCTTTATATACTTTCCAATGGCCTCCTTCCATGAAGTCGTAATCCACCAGGGGTACCTTTTTATTGCCATATGCTTTTGTCGTAGTCTTTTTTCTCGGCACCACACCAATCACGCGTGGAAGAGGTGGATTCATGACGACTGGAGCAGCAGTCCTTCCGTCGAAAGATAATATTCGATTGATTAAAGTCTTTGGAAGATCGAATTCATTTTGTTGCGTACTTTTAGTTCGTAGTGTAGTTAACACTTTCAGCCTTGGCTTTCCAGAATATTTTCTTATGAACTTTATTAATTTAGGGCGGGTCCTTCTGCGAATTCTAGAACGGGATGGAACTAGAGTAATGATGTGCAAATAAAATGAAGTGGACATGAACGTTGATGCTGGATAAGTAGTTTCGGTTAGAGTTGTCGTCAATGTGGTTGTGGTCGTTTCGGGTGTTGAAGTGGTTGACGTTGTTGTAGTTGTTGAAGTTGTTGTTGTAGTTGAAGTGGTTGTATGGAGCTCTGAAGTGGTTGTAGCTGGTGGTACAAAAGTTGTCGATGAGGTGATAGTTTGGGTTTTTAAGTTGATTATCTGGTCCTCTATCAAGTCTCCACTCGAAGCCATCTTGTTAGTTTGATGTCTTTCCAAACCGGCCATAAACAATTTCAAAGCATTTGGAAGCAAATTTTTTTTACTTTCACGGGAAACTAATTGTTTGCGATTCGAAATAGTAGTTAATTTCTTCAATATTCGTTTTTTCGACTTCGTAGCTAGAAAGGTGGTCAACACTTTTTTAAGTTTCTTTCTTGGAGTAAGTCGAGTGGTTTTAATTCTCGTAAGTTTGGTAGTCCGTCTTGCAGTTGCTCTTCTGGTAATTTTGGCAAGGATGTTCAGTTTTGTTGTCCTGAATCTTTTACTTTTTACGGCATTAATTTCTAAGCTTCTGGGCTTTACATTCCTAAAATTTCGTTTTGAAATGAATTCCGTGAGCATATATTTGGCCTTTGTCACTTTCCTCACAGCATTAGCATTGATTATTCTTCTTCCAGGGATTGTTCTTTTAACATGCTTTGCAACGGTTGTTGTGCTTTTGAATTTAACTCTGAAATCGAAGTTATTTTTAAACTTGAATTTCACCTCTTTGCGTCTGAATTCGGTCTGGTTTGAATCATTTTGGTATTTCTTTTTGTCAGGAATCACTTTAGATTTCACTCTAGAAACATTTTTCTTTAGAGGGTCGGCATGACTTCCAACAACTTTTATTTTGAGCGCTTGCATGCTTTTGGTATCGAGAGCCCTTAAAGTTTTAAACTTTATTGTCTTCGTAGGTTTGATCAATTTGTGTGAAGGTTTATTGTATCGTCTTTTCATCAATGTGTAGGACTTTATTATTTTCTTATTCTTGGTGGATTTTGTCGTTTTAATCTGGTTATTTTTTGAAATATTTAATAACATATTTTTAGATCTTATTTTCTGCAATTTTGCCTTTCTATTGATCTTCTTTTGAAAGTTGTCATTACCCGAGTTGATCAGACCTTTGCTTACAAGTGCTTTAACCTTTTTTCTAGGAACATATTTTTTGAGAGTCATACGGCGGATGAATTTGGTTGTTTTGAATATGGCTCTTTTAGAATTGGTGGACTTAAAAAAGACTGGATTCATTTTTCTTGGCACCACTTTTTTTACATTCATTTTTATAGGATTCATCTTCATTAGATTTACCTTTGTTGGATTCATCTTTCTGGTGGTGACCAATCTTACTTTTGCTTCAGCTCTGAATCGCTTCAACTTAGCAAGTCTCTTATTTGTAGCTTTTCTAAGTACTTTTCTAGAATATGGATTGATAACTGTTGATCTTTCCCACTTATTAAATCTTATGATTTTCTTTCCTTTCGGTTTGTTCGGGATTGCGAGTAATTTTGATTTATTAAGCGGAACGTTTGGAAAAACATTTGGGCGGATCTTTGGATCTTTGGCTGTAAGAATATCAATCCGTTTATTAAGATACGTGTCGGTGATGTAGTTAAAATTTTAAATTGACTATCAACGACATTTAATGACCCTAAAAATTACATTTAAACATTGCCAAACATTGATGGGCTTTAAGGTAGAGCCCTGTGCGGTCGATGGTATTGAAATCCACGGTTGTGGTTAGAGGAAGTACGCCTTTCTTCGAATACCGGCTTAATTTTTGAATTTTGCGTTTTATGTTTGTATTATGTTTGGATACTTATCGTTTATTATATACGTCTTGTAAGTTATTTACACACACACATATATATATTTCACTTTTAAAGCTTCTATTGGAGGTTTGATAACATCTCCCAGTCCCTTTCATTTCACTACACCATTTTACAATTTTCCCCGAATGATTTTGAACTCCTTTAAATTTTACTTTCTTTCGGAGAAAAACAGGCATCGACTCGGATAAAAATGGTGAAAATATTTTCTTTTTTTGAGTTAAATGTTGTTAAACCGGGAGTTAAGTCGTGAAACATTGACTTAAAAGCCCATTGATTCCCATTGTAATATTATACTGACTCCAACATTTCGCGATTTATTTAGATTCAGTTTTCATTCTACCATCAAATTCAGGGAATGCTACCCCCCAGTATTGAAGTGGTCTGGAAGTTCCGTTTTGGACATACGCCTCTATAATCAAACTCTGTTTCATTATCATTAACATTCGACTGCATTATATAAAGCGGATGATTATATAAAGTTAAAAATGGTATGGTGATGGGTTGTGGTTTCAGGCTGGCTGGGTTATGAAATATTTATCCGCACAGACTCTGCTTTAAGGTTTTATTACTATTACGAATTGTTGCTTTTGTTTTATGTTTTCCAATTTCAAAAGGCTCACTTCGCATCTTTTTGGAAAAAGGATGCTTCTTGCTATTTTTCAGAGCTAAACAAAAAAATGCAAAAATGCAGGTTTATGAGGCGGAAGTTGAAAGTCGTAGAATCAAAATGCAAGAGCAATTTCATAGCACAAGAAGCGAAGAACCAGCATAAAGTTTATAAATAAGTCTTACCTCCACGATCGTAGCAGGTCGCGAATGTAAAAATTGCAACTGTTAAGACGATTAAAATATAAAAGGTCACTCTCATTTATTTGTTTCCAAACTTGTTGTTGATGCATAGTTGGATTGAGTAATAACGGCCTCCAACTTACAACTCTGAGAAACGGAGTTCATTTAAACTGCAAGTCGCCATTGGCAGTAAACTTCGAAGATGATGTTTCAGTAAGAGTTTACGAGTTAATTGCCGCTTTTATTAAGTAATTAGGTACGGTTTGTTAAGTTTGTTACGGTAACCGGTTTTGAAAATCTTGGCGTGGACATGAACGAACTCCGTGAAAATGTTTGTTTTTACTTTACGCTTTACGTAACTCAGAAGACATTGTTTTAATTTCACGTGCAAAACTCTAAAAAAAAATTTTCCCCATGTCGATGGATTGACATTTATTCTCGTATCTAATTATGCCAAGTGAGAAGTGCTGGTCCCAGCGTTTAGACAGAGTTTTTTAAAGTCTATTTAAAAAAAATTGACAAAAAAAGAATAACTAGACAAAATGAAACAGTTTGTATGACCATCTCATCACCGAAAGCTTACGTACTTTCACAAAATTATAATATCATTGTTTGAAAACAATAACGCACACACCTCGGATGACTTAATGTAGTCCACTATGGATTGCACCTTGCAGCCACTTTTCATCGCCATCGTTTGTATTTTCTTCTGCAAAGTTGTCACAATAAATAAAAGTTATGGCACTTTTCCCACGACCTCCAGCCTTCGGACGCTGCAAAATCCGTCCAGCAACCCTTAGGGGTCTTTGGATATCATCCAGGAAATTCTGACAAAACGTCGAAAAGATCAGCTACCAACGGAATCCAAGAAGCGCAGTTGATCGCTATTATGTTGTGCACAACGCTAGGAGGGTTTTTCATACTTTTCCATATTTTCGTAGCTATAATTATCGGCAAATGCTACAGACCTGACAACATCCATCAAATCGAAGATGAAGAAATGGAAGTCCAACGCATCGCTGAGAACAGCAATTCTGAACTTTTCATGGGTTAATTGAGAATGAAAGCAAAGCAGTGCTGAAGCAACATCAACTTCTGAACTAACGAAGTTAATTCAATTTTAGGAGCTAAAATAGTCCAAGAAATGTAACGAAACATAAGCAAAATCAAAGTTAAATAGGTCACTTCTCCCACGATCTTATTTTTTCAAGCATCAACAAAGGATGACAAAAATCCAACAGAAAACTCTTCTCAACACAAAGATATTTCCATTAAAAAGAAATCATGACTGCCACTGAAATTCTCTCATAAGTCAAGATTCACTCATGGCGAATGGTCTGAGAATAATGGATGACATGTCGACAATATGCGAGGAGTCTATCTCTGAGATTTGGCTAAGATTCTCAATCACCTGTTTGTTGAAATCTTAGTATGAATTTGAAATTTATGTTTCAACTGAAGCTGGTGGATTAACAACTTACTGCGTTAGATGAATTCTGATCGACAATGAATGAAGAAGCTGCAATGATCGACGCAGCCAAAAACATGTAGTCTCTCTCGACGGCACAGATGGCTAACCTGAACGTACATTGCTGAATGTATTTTTTCATCATTAACAATGACACATGGTGGAATTATAAATCTCGAGTTGCTGACATAGGAACGACATACCTCTCCGACTGCGAATTAATCTGCGATGACGACAGAACTTGGGCGAAGGTTTGGTAGATTTTCTGCTTATCCACCAACAAAATATCGAGGAGATCGAGGGAAACACTCCTCCGCTTTGAAAGTACATCCTTGCATTCTCGAATTTGGACTGCTTAAGGAAAAATGAAAGTGTTTTAATAGCAGGAGTGCCATTCAAGCATAACATACAGAATCAAATAATGTATTGGAATACATATAAGACCTAAAATTCAATTAAGCAGCATAAAGATATATTCCGTGAATATTATCAAACACATGCAGTATGACAAAAGTCTACGGAGTTTGTTTCAATTATTTCCTATTGTTATTACGAAACGAACTAACAGAGCTTAGCAAGCAGTAGGTCCACGTAAACAATGGGTGTGGAGTGTTCAATCCTGTAACCGATAGTTTTCAGAACCCTGACCTCAGACTTACTGACTGCGTCCTCGTTGTATTTGTGTCCAAGCCTTCTCAGCTGAGCGGCAATGTTCTTGCAGCTAAGATGCTACTCAAAAAAAATCGAAACAACTAGAATTACATTTCTAAATTTTTTCCAAGCTTAATAAATATAACAGATGGGTTAAATAAATTGCATCATTTAAGCCTAAATGAGTCACACAATCTTGTTCGATTGTTCTACTTATCTTAATAATAATAAATATTCTCATTCCTTGTTAATAATTACAACATATGACTGAATAATCACCTTATATGCTGAAACAAATTTGCTTGCAATCTGGCAACAAGACATAAGCCTCAGTGGGACTTGACTGCATATCCTCGCAACCACTTTTTCCCATTCATTCTTGGCCATGGTGGTTTCTGCATGATTCCTAACATATTGATGCATCTCTGTTAAGTGTTCCTGCATGAATCTTTAAAACATTCTCTATTCACAAACATAAAATCCATCACCTTACAAAATTCGCTGCTGCAAAGAGGTTGTAATTAACAAATCAGAATTTATTCTTGACGGTTCCTCCCAAGGAAGTATTACAAATCATCTAAGGTATCACGAAAACTGTAAGAGTAACTATACGTGTCCTGTTCGATCATATAAAACGACAAACGTGCTACAAATTCAGATTCTATTGTCACCTTAACATTTTCAACAATAAGAACAAAAACGCACATCATGGCTACATAAGGTAACGAAAGCAAGGTTAAAAAAACCACCTTTCAAATAATTCAGAGGCTAAATAGCAGACTTCCCTCGGCAGCTGGAATTCTGTGCACATAGAAAAAATGGCCTCCACGAAAGGACCTCGATCAAAATGTCCCTAAAACCAAAACAAAACAAAAACAAAACATGATTTTAAATCTTAAAATCAGCAAGGCCAACATCCGGAGTGGTTAGAGCAGACGCCGTTTGAATCCTTTCGATGTTCTCCCGAACCAGCACTCTCATCCATTCATCGAGCTTTTCCGGAGAAAGTGAATGTAACGATTCTGAAATGTCTTGACTCATGTGAGTGAAAATAGATTAATAATTTAGATCTAAGTTTAAAAGAAACGGTGCCGAAAACCTCGAGCGGCGCAACTTCCCAATTCGCTGATTTCAAAATAAGTGATTCGTAAGCGCATAATTTAGAAAATTTTTGATAACTTATAATTTTTGAGAAAAAACCAGTTACTAAAGTTTTATTAGATATTGTAACTTATTTTTGTGTATGCTTAAATAGTTAAGCAGTTCTGATCGGCCTAAAGATGATTGGATCGTCACAATGTATAACTACAGTATAAAACTATGTATGTAGTCATTTGTGGGGTAGAGAACTTACCTCTACAACTTTGCTCGTTTTGTAGCCAAAGCTAGGTTAACTATTCCACTCATTGTTTATAAGTACAAGGAACGCCTTGATGAACTGTGAACTAACAGCAATGATCGCCAATCACGTTTTTTGCAGTTTGATAAATTTTGACTTACTAAGAAAGTTTAACTAGATTGCAATTATAAACATAAATACTAAATTTTGAAATATAATACGGATTTTCTTCAGCAACAGAATAATGCAATATAATAATGCTTGGAATTTTGTTAGGATTGAGAGATTGACTTAAACATATTCTTGCCAGTGATGCCAAGACTGCCAGCTCAGCATACCTCCCATGAAAAAGAAGGTTATCCCAAACATGCGTTTCTTCGTTTCATACACAATAATTCCCTTCCTTTCTCTGCCTCCCCAGGTACATTATGCCTATTTAGGCATTTACAAATGAAAGGAAAGTTGTAGTTCATTCAAATTCCAGATTTAGGGTTAACAAGATCACACTCTAGAGGCATGGAATGGTGGAATTTCAGTTAAACAACTTCATTCATTACTTAATTTTCATGCTCGTATTGCGATTAGTCTTAAGGAGTTGAATAGCATCAAGATATTGTATAAACGCTTTAGGAAGGTTCAATCTCTAAACTCGTTTTCCTTCCCCTCGACCCCGATTAAACCCGATAAACACGGTCCCAATCAAAACTTTCCCCGGAAAAGAAAAAGTAAAACTTTTCTAGTACTGAAGTTCATTCAGGAAAATAAGTTGTAGCTAGTTGACATGCAAGCATATCATGCACTGAGACTTTTAAATTAGTTTAACTAATTTTTGTTACGTTTCAGTGGGCGCTTAAAAATTTGCAGCCAATGTAAATAAGTGGATGGTTGGATCTACTTACAATTGTAAACATACTTCTCATATTTTATATTAAATTAATTAGTTTATACAGTGCGTTGCATAATTTTGGCCCAGGTCTAAGAATCATACAGTTATCTGAGTTACCTCTGAGTTTTCACCCAAGTATCGTTTTATCATTCACAAGATTGTACTTAATTAATATACAACAAAATTTAGCAATAAAATTTGAAATTCAGTGAGATTTCGATAAATGCCTTTGATGTTGTTTTACGATGTTTTCACCACTGAGCATGGGGTCACTTCCTGTCCAGGAAATAAGTTTTATTACTCATAAAAGCTGATTATTATAATAAGGCTCTAAATAAATGGCTTCACGTCTATAACTTGCTTATGTAATAAAAATACTGATAGTTTACGTTATTATAGATGGTTTCTGGAAAGAGACTTAGTTATATTGAAAAAGGACAAATAAAGGCCTTTAAAAACTTGAATTTGTCAATTTCAGAGATTTCTGGGAGGGTTAATCTCTCTAGAGAGGTTATAATCCCTCACTTGATTGATCCATAAAGTTATGGAACAAATATTTTTCCAGGAAAAAATCTTACTGAACGCCAGAGACGAGTTGTACTCCGCGAAGCTTCCAAGGTGTCTAGCTTAACAAGAGACTTACAAAATAAGTTAAATTTGGAATTAAGTCGATCGACCATATTCAGATGCCTTCAGGGGAGTGTTATTCTGAAGTTTGTTAAGCTTCAGCACAAACCATTTCTAACGGAGGCTCACAAGAAGATACGGCTAAACTGAATAAACGAGACAGATTCGGAGAAGAACTGGGACTTTGAACCCCATCGAAAACGTATGGGGAATAAGAATATTCTTGCTAAGAATAGGAGGCAATATTCTAGTGTTCAGGCAAGGAGAGAAGCTTTGAATAAGGTCTGGAAGGACCTGGATGAAAAGATCTTGAAACCTGTCCTGGATTCATTATAAAATTGAGTTCAGGAGTTAAATATTAAGGAAGGAGATAAGATACATTGTTGATTTTCATATAAATTTTAATTTATAGAATTGATTTTAATAAATATGGAAATTTATGTCCCCTAGTTTTCCGGTTGATATAAGTACTTTTAGGTATTTCCAGTTTTTTTTTTTGTGAAATTCGCACGAAATATCCGTCTGAGCTCAATAAATTTGATAAGTTTGTAAATCCAACAAAATGTGTTTCAGCACATTACAACAAACTTGTTTATGCAAATCCAGTGCTTAAGAAGTTATCTTTAAAAAAACGAAACTTGGCCAAGATTATGCAACGCATTGTATATCTGCACATTTCCCACAGGTGCTGATGTTCCAGCATCAGAGGTTCGAACATTTCAGTTATACATACTTTGTTATTAAAACAAACATTGTCTTATTTTAATTTGTTTTTGCGGTTTGTCTTAATGGAATCCACTTTTATTTATCATGATGTAATAGCTTGTAAATATGCAACTTTAAAGACACATAAAACATCTTAAGAAGCTTCAAGAAAAATAATAAAGACTTTTTCCAATGTTTCCAGTGTCTATAATGAGCGCATTTTACTTACTTACTAAAATATTGCTGCTTTTGCTCTCGGGACATCAAAAGATAACACCCGTCGTAAGCTGTCATCTTTCTGATGAATTATGTATTTATAAAAATTCTACTAAATAAATTTAAATTCTATGTCGCTTACAATCTCAGGCTGAAGGAGCAACTCGACCAATATTGGAGTTATTCCTAAATTTCTATATCCAAGCAAATCAGCAGGATCTCACCTGGATCAAAGAGAATTTTAATACAGACAACACTCTGCGAGGAATCGTAAGTTACTCGATTGATTCAGTAGGGACCAGTTTGACAAATTCTCTGCTGTTACAAGCCCACTTTGTTCATAATAATTTAGAGCTCTCGTTATTGTCTCAAGAAGTTTGCGTAATTTTTGTGTATTAAGAATCTTTCATCTCGGCAAAGAATGTAATATATATGATATGATATATAATAGATATGATAAATTATACTGAAATGCTGTCACACTGACATCTGGATGACTTATAAAACACCTTAATCCATATTCGGCTGGCGTCGGTTTAAACTTACATGTATGTTCGTAAAACATTGGGTTTCTGAGTAAATATGAATTTAATCATTTTTTCTATATCATAATTTCATTCAGTAGTTGTCCATGGTATCTTAAATTACATTTATTTATGTTTTTTTATTTTATAATTTTGTTTGCACTTGCATTATCAGCCATATTGGAAATTTGATGACATGAATTTTTCTAGGAAAAAAACGTAAGTAAAATGAATTTTTTTAAATTAAATTGTATATTAGAAAAATTATATTAGAAAGATCTTCATTAGAATCTAGTTATGTCTCTAAATGTTTTTTTTTTGTCGAACATTGCAAGCCAGAATATCGGCATTGACAATTTTCTTCTGTAAGTTTAAACTGACGCTAGCCACAGATGCGTAGTTTATTTTGTTAGATCGCGCAATAGATTTAGTGCAATAATGAGTAATATCTACTTTGTAAATAATAACAACTTAGATCCAAATGATAAGTTCGGAAAGGTACGACCTTTAATAGACCAAATAAATAATTCTTGTCTAAGAAATTTTGCAATAATGTGATCAAGTTGTTAGTGTTGATGAAAGTATGGTACCATGTTTTGTGAGCCATTGAGCCATCCACGACAAGCCAATAAAATTTGGTTACAAAGTGTGGATTCTGGCTACACGACTTAGATATGTTGTTAAATTTTATCCAAATTAAGGTGCAGGAACGACTGATAAAGATATCGGACTATAGGTGGGCTAGTTGTTAAAAGTTTGACCATTAAATTACCAAAACTTCAAGGCAGTTATTATCATATTGTTTTCGATAACCTCTTCAGCAGCCCTCAACTTCTACGCTTACTTGACGACAATAGAATGGCTACAACAAGTACTCTACGTCTAAACCGCGTTGAAGGTGCTCCTTTGAAAAGTGTAGATATTTGGAAAGTATAGATATTTGGAAAGTATAGATATTTGGAAAGTATAGGTATTTGAAAAGTATAGATATTTGAAAAGTATAGATATTGTGAAAAGTATAGATATTGTGAAAAGTATAGATATTGTGAAAAAGAATGATGTTGTTTTGGTACTAAAAGCCGAAGTCTGTTTTTCGTTGGCACGACAGTAAGGTAATTACTATTGCTTCAACATATGCAGGAGTTCATCCGTTACAATAGGCAGAGCGAGTTTCAAGTCAGCATAAGTAAAGGATAGATGTTGATCAACCCAAAGTTGTTCAAAAATACAATTATGGAATGGGTGTAGTGGGTTGCTTGGATGAAAATCTGGCATCAAAAAAGTGGTATTGGCCTGCTTTTAGATTTTACATTGAGGCAGTCCAAAATGCTTTCCAACTATATCGCCTAGAAAAAAGTTCCTGATCACGTTTTACTTTCATTCCGTCGTGAGATTGTTTACACGAAAAGCTTGACTCCCGGCAATACTCCAAAGGTATTATATCCTACTTCACGACTATCAATTGAACACTGAATCATCCATGAAGTCCGCACGGATGGTAATTGGATGGTATATTGCACATTAGGTCATCTAGAGAACTCAGCGATATTGAGCTGCAAGGGATATCTGAATACCTGAATATCCGTCTTTGCATGCGAGAAAAGCAATATTAGGTTGAATTCATGTTATTTCAAGGTATTCCGTTGTAATTAAACTGAACTGAATTTAGTTGATGACATTTGGAACCATTTTAAACATTTTATAATATTTTGATAATTAATATTCTTGTTATATTTCAAAAAATTAAATTGACAAGAAACATCATTAATATTGATCAATAAATATCAAATTCACTTGTTTATTCATTAAATTAGGTGTTATAATTGTCTAATCATAGGTAACGGCAGTTGCTTTATTACAACATAATTTATATCAACGAAAACACCCTACTCTTTGTGGCTAGAGTCAGTTTAAACTGACGGTCGGTCATACTTCTGACTACACCGGGCAAATTTTATCAATTAAATTTTTAAAAGTGTTTATTCTATTGTTTTTACGCCTAGAGCAATGCAAACAAGTCACGGTGGGTGGGAACACCCATCCGGACATTTTCTCAGGGGTTGGTTTATATGTATATGTAGGCGACAGCGAGCGAAACAGGGAGAAATGGACGTTAATTAACCACCACCATCGGAACAGGGAGAAGAGATTTTGAAGTAGAACGGACCGTCGTTGCTAATTTTTGTTCCAATAAAAGGCTATTTTGTATAAATTCGCTTCATTTGGATCGTTAAGTCATTCAGGTTTTAGAAAAATAAATCGTTCCCGAGTCGTTTGATAGTAGTTGCGTGCTCAAAGAGGTAGAGACGTGACAAAATAATTAAACAAAATTATAAATTTGAGTCATGGATTAATATGGGTTAAACTATCATATGAACTTAATAGCCTATTCTCAAAAACACTCGATATTTTCAATTCAGGAAATAGTTTACTTCAAAGGGAATGAGTCTGCAAATAATATTTCCTTTACAGTAACCGAGGAACTCAAAAGTTGCCAATTTATTTTATATGTTTCGGCTAACAATTCACATCCTGACCTGAACATGAGCAAAAGTATGAATATAATTAATGCATCTAAATGTCGCATATAAATTAAAATCATCCTCATTTAAAGGTAGTGCTGATGAAAAACGTGGAGCTGACACATTGTTATATAAATTCCGGGCGAAAGGAGATTTAAGGAACATAAACTTTAATTTCACCTGCGTAAGAAATTGCAACATAGAATTTGTGATGGTTTTGGCCAACACAACGACGGGAATCGAATTTACGTTCTCGGATTCTAACAACAACACCCTCGGTGTTCAATTTCCAGGTGATTTTGATTAGCAATCAGGTGTTTCATGATTTGAATGAATTCTGCTTGTTGATGACTTATAAGAATAGTGTTACTTAATAATTCAAATTGAGCAGCACTGATGTCGCATAGTTTATAATTAGTGTACACTCGAACCATTTATTTGACAATTTTGTATCATTATTTAAATATCAGAATAGAATAATGTGTATTGTTGCTTAATCATCACATACCGAAGAGACATATACAAAATTAATTATAAAACTTGAATCTATAAAATTTAATTGACATTGTAGAGAATGGTAGAATCTTTTTTGAGTTGCATTTATTTGGAATTGACTATAACATTTGGAGCTATCGTTTGTACAAGCATAATAAATTAGAACGGAGATCAAACAATGTTACATCCCCCTTTAAATTGCCAAGTGGATGTAAGCTTCATTTTGTCATGGAATTTCTTCGTCAAACATTATTTTACCAAACTTTAAAGATTAGATGTACATACGTAAACATATGTAATTATGCATTAGCAGTGTACATCATGGTAGTCGACTTTTCAAATGGGACAGCCCAAAGAGTTCTCAAATATTCGCTAGCTGCTTCGAAAATCAAAATATTTCCACGCGATGGATATGATTCCATCACCATTTACCAATATGAGAAGACTGTCATTGACGTCTTCATAAGGAATGCAATCATGAACGATCATAATATTGAGTATATTTTCCAACCAAAATTTCGTGGACAAATGCTCGAGTATTACGAAGCACAACGGTAAGTGAATATCTTTCAGTATACCTTATATCCCTCTAGTGATGGCATTCGTAATCTTTTACGTGAAAACTTTAAACTTATTCCCAAAAATGTAAACTGCTATAAATAAACCACATGTTAGCAGCCTTTAACATTGGTAATTTAAACATAAAAGTCCTATTTCAAACTGTTCTAGAATTACTGGCACACGCGTTGAAACAACAGGTAGCAGTCACCTGCAGAGAAAAAACTATTATAAATTATTATAACATTATTATAATTATATTATTCTTGGGCGTCGTTAGCCGAATGGTTAAGGCTTACGTTTTCGTGCGGCTTCATTAGGAGTTCAAATCCTATCAACTCGCAAGGGTTTCTGTAATAACAAATATTATACTTATTATATATAATTATTATAATTTTAATTTTGACATCATTAAAGAATCAGTGCTTCAAAGTCTTAGTTGTTTACTAATAAGTAGTGGTTGTTAATTAGTTATTAGTAAAGACTGTAATTATTATTTATTTATGTATTTACTTATTTATTCGGTCGAAGGGTTATTCTTAAGCCACTGATAAGACTGACCTCATCAAAAAAGAAAGTCAGCGTCGAGCGAGAAAAAAAGCAAAGTTGGCAGAACGTCAGTCGGCAATTGTTAAATATTTCGTTAAATCGGTTTCGTCTAATAATGACTTAAATCGAGAAAAAGTCCCGGCAGATAACACCTCGTCTTGATAAGGAGTTCCAGATGGCAACAACTCTGTTCATAAAAACATTTTTAGTGATGTTAGGCGAACACCTTAAAGCAATGCGTTCCCCATGTGCGGTTGTAATTGGAAAATTGTACAAAACTTAAAACTTTTAACAAAACCGTTCAATAATTTAAACAAAAAGCACAAATCTAAAATTATATGGAGATGTTCAAGTGTTCTGAGCCCTTAAACTAAACTTTATAAATATAATTATTAGTAACTTTATAAATATGATTATTAGTAAATTTTATAAATTTAGTTTTAGATTCGATGAACTTGGAAGGTGTAACGCAATAGTTGAAATACAATCGGATATGCCCCATGAGGACTTCATGGATCTCGCCGTGAGTGATGTCAGAGAAGGTCTTTTGACTTATTTTCCAATGAAGATCACCGTCAAAGAATCCCCAGTAATTTTACTCACATTTTCCAGGCTGTTGATAAATCGAGAAAATCGATAAGTTAATCAATTGTTCAGACGCTGGCCTCACATTTCAGATTTACAATCAAGAAGAAGTGGAAAGCGATGATTCCATAATTACTCCCCCTGTCATGGCAGACCTTGATGACACCACAAGCATGGTTTTCCCCCCAATGTTTGACGATGGTTTTTCCATTTCTCCCACAGGACACTACTTCCCTTTTCTAGTTTCTTTATCTGTTCTTATCTTCGTCTCCACAAATGCTCCAGAAAATCCTTGAAGAAAAAAAAATCATCGTCTGAATGACATTTAAATCCAAAATTAGTCGTAGGACAGTAGGACTATAACTGTCAAACTTCTTGCATATTTGCTGGTTGTAAATTTATTGAAAAATGGAAATAATATCATCAAAAAATCGTATATGAAATCAGTTTACTTACAAACATCACGACTAAATCAGTTGAAATTTGTCAAAAAAATCTATATTAAGGTATTGCAAAAGGGGAGGTCCATAAAAGGACGACGAAAAAAATAGATGAAAATATGTAAAACGTCGAAACGATCGAAAGAAAGTTGCAATTGTTTCCAAATATCAAAGGTGTCACGAACGAAGCGAAAATTAGATTATTGACTCAGGTTGACGGTGTTAACTTACTTAAAAAAAATTGATCAGGAAGTGATTGAAACAGAGTTTCGATTATTGATAAACAAGATTTTTATTGTATTTGTATATAAAAAAAAGTATTTGCAGTGTGTCGTTAAAAAGAGCCATTATGATTTGACGCCTGCCATGACAACCGGTTGCCAGTGACAACAACCGCAGAATAAACGACAGGAGGAAATTGAGCGTGACGAACCGAAACATTGGCTTGATGTCGTTGCTGGAGTAAAATGACAGGAAACCCGCATGTTTGGAAACTGGAAAATTGTGTAACCGAGACAAAATTCGTGTTTCGTGTGTTGATGGATTGAAAAACAAATGAAGGACCAACCAAGAAGAAGGAAATACTTGGGCTGACAGGATCAGCTGCAATAAACGGTCTAAAACGAAAGTGAACGGGCAGATAATTAGCGAGAATATCTGGAATTTAAGTTGTGATTTCGAGGGATTTGTTGGTGTTTTTACGAAACATTATTTTGACTTTTAAGGAAATTGCACAAGTTGTGGTGGGGAGACATTTAAATTTGTTTTCATACAAGTGCTTTTATGTAGGCCATATATTTTTAAGAGGTGAATATTTATAAATTGTGATGTACTTAATGAAATAGATCAATTCCTTCTGCATCCACTCATTCCATTATTCAGAAACTTGAATAATTCAGTAACTTATTGCATGGGTTTAGACAGTAATTCTCTTTTGTAAAAAAAACATCTGTTCTCTGTGCTAAGAGTTCGAAGTCAGAAATTTCCGGGGAGCCATTCCACGTTTAGACCCGAGAAAGTCGTGGATGAGAGATCAACCAAGGCTAGCCTGGAGAGATGGCAATTTCCCCCAAAGAGTTAAGACAGGACCAATCCAATAGCATCAATTTCAACAAATCCAAATCCTTGTAATATTCAAATTTATAAAGAAAGTTTAAATTTTGAAAGAAAACATTTTGTGAACATCATTATCATCATCGTCCTAATGGTATTAGTTCGTAAGTTGTCAATGAAAATGAAAGTAATGATAAAGATGTTGTTGCCAATTTTTATATGAAAGTTTTTATTGCGTAATGTTTTCTTAAAAATGGGATAAGTTCACTGAGTTCACTGTTTCAAAATGTCAATCATCCACATTTATCACATATTAACAGAAAGCCAATAGACCCTCCTCTACTTTGGAATTAAGACAAACTTCTTTGACGTATTGTTAATTAACAGATGGTAGTAATGTAAAGCAATATAAGCAATATGAAACTTTATTGCTCTATCTATCTGTAGTCATCTGTAGAACATTCTGCCTCCATCATCAAATCATGCAATCATCTCATCTGGTCAATTCGGCATATTCGTCCACTCCTCTCCGTCTATACAACTTCTGCCCTTGCACGCAGTCTTGTTCTCTCTCGCCTAGATTACTGCAATTCCCTTCTCTATGGTACATCTAACTCTTTGATCCATTCCTTGCAGCGCGTACATAACAAACTCGCCAAACTTGTCCTTCTTAACCCAACCTTCAATAGCACTGACTGCCTGAAGAAATTGCACTGGCTACCGATCCATAATCGCATCATCTTCAAAATCGCCCTCATGACATATCGAACTNCCAACATGAAGCTAATGAAGACACAAGGCGCCTCTGACGCTATGCAAATGGCGCATTATAAATTAACTATTATTATTATTATTATTATTATTATTATTAATATCATTATCATTATCATTATCATTATCATTATTATTATTATTATTATTAGTCTTTGGTTATCAACCTAGTGTTAATATTTGATTCAATAAAGGAGTTTACCAGCTTAGATACGCACAAGAAGTAGAACTCACAGATCTTAACGACGGATCATTACATGGCGCAAATCGACAACTGAGAGTCACATTTTGGCAGTTACCACAGCTACCGGAGGCGGCGGCTGATAGACGCTTTTGTTAAAAAGCTAAGGAACAGGCAAAATCATGTGAGTTCGGAGATCAGCTCGAAACCACGATGAGAGACAGTGTCGTTTTTGGATACGGCAAACAATCACAACGATATTATGGACCACACTCCAGTAACCAGGGAATGGATGGAAAGCAGTGTGGTAATTGCGGAGGAATGCATCCACCGAGGAAGTGCCCAGCGTACGGCAAACAATGCTCGTCCTGTGGCAAGCAGAATCACAATGCCAGTTGTTGCAGAGCAACCATGGTCGCACCAAGACGAAGATCATCATCACAACAATATGATGTACCTCATTCCAGTATCCAAGCAATGGATGGAAAGCAGTGTGGCAACTGTGGAGGAATGTTTCACCGAGGAAATGCCCAACATACGGCAAACAGCGCTTATCGTATGGCAAGAAAAGCCATTATGATAGATGCTGTAGCCTCTCCAAACCTCCAGTCCGATTTGCAGATCTCTAATCTTAACAGGGGGAAGTGTAACAGATGCTAGTAATATAAAACAATATAAAACAACATAAAACAATATAAAACTTTATTACTCTATCTATGTGTAGTCTTTGGTTATCAACCTAGTGTTCATACTTGATTCAATAAAAGAGTTTACTGGCTTGGATACGCACAAGCAGTAGAACTCACAGATCTTAACAACAGATCATCACAGTTAAAGCTTTATTTTTTCTTGAATTGTTGATGCAACATTGAAAGTTAAAAACAGGTAAGAATTAAATTCTCAGATAAAATCGACTTTCACGGGGTTCGCTAGACAACTTTAACGTGTTTCCCCTTTGATACATTTGATGACAACTACTTATTGTCGTAATAATAATATAAATTACTATTATTTTCTACTATTGCTATTATTATTGGTTATAAATTTAATAGTCGGTCCCCCACTCAAAACGTCAGTGCTAGGCACTGGAATGCCATGACGTCACAAATAAAATTCTTCAGGAATTTGGGACACGTGACCTGAATTTTCCGTCTCTAAATAGTCAAATAAATGTATTTCATCAAATGTCTTCATCATTGTCGTCATCATCATCGTCATCATCATCATCATCACAGGCGTCATGACTTCCTTCAGAAGGCATAACTTAAAATTTTAAGATATCCTTCGTATTTTACGGACTCATTATTATTCTCACTGTTTTTTATCTGTTCTTTTATTACTTAAACTTTTTATAGTTTTAATTAAATTTCCTACCATCCTTATCTCCATTACTACGATGCAGCCGCCATTATTATCCAACTTGCTTGAAGCATTATTAGTGAAGATGATAAACACCATTTCTTATGATGATGATGATGATGACGACGACTAATATCACGATGATGATGATGATGATGATGATGATGATGATGACGACGACGACGACGACGACGATGACGATGACGATGATGATTTGTGTAAAACAAAAATCGTAGCTTTTAATAGAATAATCCTTTTTATCTCTGAAAATGTGAGGGTTCTTAAGCATGAATGTGAGATATCATCTCGAACAAAATGTTTCAGATCCCGCTCAAGATTATCAACAACACACGATGGAGGAATAAAAACATTCATCTTGGCTCGATTTTATTATTTTCATAGAAATCAATTTTACTCGTAAAAAGTGAACAATTCTTTGTATATGAAATATTTCTTATTATTACTACTAAAACATTTCTTATTTTAATCATGTATTTTCAAATAAATATCTATGATGAGATGATGGCGATGAGAATTATGACATTAATTTTGGATAATAGGGTTACATAATAACCTCTTAATCAAAATTAATTTACAATTTGTAGCATTTAAATAGGTGCATGTTTATTTTATTCATTTTAAAAATTCCTATTTTACAGACAATTTATTGATTTAACTGACACCACAAATTGGTATTGTATTAATGTGGACGAACTTAGCCATTATTGATTATTGTTTGCAATCACAGAATTATCCAAATAAAATCTAACTTCAACACAGGTTTTAAAAAATTATGACGAATTTTCAATTAATTTTATTTTGTTAAATGCTTTCCTGGAAAAAGAATTAAAATTTTAATAAAATATTTATTGAAATAACTTGTACAATCTATATAAATAAAAATGAACGTTTGTCTACATTTGTGTGTTTTCAATATAACCAGCTCTTGAAAGATTATCAATTTAAAAAGAAATAAAATAAAATTATAAAATGTATAATTTATGTTAAATTGTGTTGTTATTTATATTGTATTGTTATTTATATTGTATTGTTATTTATATTGTATAACTACAAACATTGTGAAATTAAACATATTAGAAACTTTCTTTTCTTTCTTTTCCATTTAACAAGACTGAGCCACAGCAATTCGTGACCCGGTGCACTAGTTTTGTATAAAAAGAAAGAAATTTGTGACAAAGCGGAAAAAGAGGAGGTAATGAAGTTTCAAATGCTGAGAGGGAAAGTTATTAGAATGAAGATCGGCAAATTGATGGACGCAATTTTTGGCGGGAAAGTTTCAGACGACTGTTGTTCATCCCCGAGGAATGATGAGATGAAAAGTAAACATTCTGCACTGAAGTCGACGATGAATGAATGATCGTACAAACAATGAACGAATGAAAATTAATGAAAATGAAAGCGAATGAATGGTTGAAATTTATACCGAATGAAGGTGGAGCAGGTGGAGCAGTGGTTTGGGGAGATAATGAGCGTGCGAGAATGGGGAGGTAACTGTGATATTTATTTCGGATGTGTGGATGATTGATCGAGCTTTCCAAATTAGAAAATGATTGAAAAATGCTTTTTGTGCTGAGTAGTCTACAACATGGAAATAATGCATTGGAACATTTCTTTGTTGCGCGCTATAACATGAATGTGTAGCAATACTCGTGCTTTGATTTTAAAAATAAATGTTTGTTCTTTCTTAATCGATTTCAAATTTATTCGTAACTTTCAATGCCGTGAACTGATGAACTGCAAAAATATCTCTAAGTGCCAGAGGAATGGCGGGATCCAATACGAGGTTGACAAATGTCGTCAAGAGACCTGCCGACCTTAATAAGTCAAAATACAAAGCAGGAATTAGTATTTCGCAATCCTGCACTGTTTTCGTTATTTTCATCTTTAGTGATGTCTCATTGTATATTTGTCTTCCTACGACGTTTTGTATCGATTTGCATCGTTTGTTGACTTCACTGTGGCTCCAAGTTGTTTGAATTTGTTTATTTTGTTGCACATTCATCAAGTTTGGTGGGGCTTAAATAACATTATCTCTTAAATGATCTCAATTTTAAGACTTTGAAAGAAAAAAATATTTTTAAATTAAATTAGCAATGGAAGGAAAGTCGATGAGAGAATGGCCTGATTAAGATGAACTTCTGTCTCCATTTAAAAGTGACCTTAAATAGTCTCAGATCCATAAATTAAATATATCTAATTAGTGGTTGTGATGAAGGGGCCCTCATCATTGTCATCATTGAAGTCTTAGGCGCCCTCGTCGTCGTCATCATCATCCACCTTCGACGAATATCATGTCCTCTTTATCAGGAATCCTAACGTTGTTTGAGTCATTTATCGACGTAGTGCAAGGAGATCGGGTGTTGAATAACAATCGAATGCTTTCCTCATGTTCTGTAACAGACCGACTTCTATAGATGATGAAGTGAGTGATTGGGTGAGTGAGTGAGTGAATGAGTGAGTGAGGCTGTAGAGAGTGAATGGATTGGAGTGATGAATGTATGTACGAGTTATTCGATAGGAGATTTAGGAGGTGGGCTTCCCATGAATTAATTTCTAATGAGGCTCTTCCGAAGTTTCCAACTTGCAGAATTATTATATTATGTATAAATTATTATGATTATGGTTATTATTATTATTATTATTATTATCATTATTATTATTATTATTATTATCATCATCATTGCAGTTAAAATAAATAATTATCACGAATGATAAATTATACACCTCCCACTGCATATTCACTGGGATTAAAAGACATCCTCACTTATTACTTCCATCACAATTCACACCTAGTCACCTGTTTTTGCTTGAATTACTTGGAATTTTTAACACGATAAACTATTATTCCTGAAATTCTTGGTTGATATTTTTGATAATTTGTCGGATATGTGAGAGAATCAGTGGTCGATTGAAAGAGAGAATAGGATTAATGGAAGAGTAATAAAGAAATGATGGATGGATCTGATTCAAATAATTTCAGGATGTCAACAAATCCTTATACATTTATTTCTGTGATGTGTTTGCTCTGTTATTGTAATTATTGTATTGACTTGTAGTTGTAACGACTATTATCAATTATTAAAATATTTAATAATATTATTAATTCAAAATCAACAATTACATGATTCATCCATTTCATGCTCAACCCCTTAAAAGCGAGACACAAGAACCTATTTCGAGGAATGCATCTTCCTGACTATCATTACTATCATCAACTTCAGCAATATGTTTAAGTTTACAAGATTAACCCAAGTCAATGTTTTGCGAGAATCTCAATTATTAATTAAAAGTGCATTAAAAGATTCCTGAGAACAATTTTTATTTGTGCATTTGTTAATTTTTATGCTTTTGTGTTTTTTATGTTTTCTCTCAACTTATTTCTGCCGCGGGCTGCAGAAATAAAATTGTTATTGAATTATCAAAAGCACGACACGAAAGCAGACATCATCGTCTGCTACGGATGTCAAACTTTAATTTTTAATGAAACAAAACATATTCTCCATGAAATATTCAAACTGACAAGTGAGGTCTAAAAATGGAAAAATCTAAAATAATTACTGGGAAATGCTGGACTATTTGTCGAATGCCGCACTTTGAAAGGATTTCCCCGCTCCATGCTTCGTCGTCGTGGCTTCAAAACCTCTCCTCAACGAAGTGCTTCGATAAAATTCTTTGTTCTGCCGCAACGCGGTTGTTTATCCTTCCGGCTAATTGACTATTTATCGCCCGCAATACCTCTCTAAATCTCACGACTAAATTCTCCTGGTTGGAACGCGAAACACGATCCTGTCTCGATCCTCCTGAGATCGATGTCCAACTCGGCAAATTAGCAACGATTTCAATCTCTTCACGAGATCCAGGCACGCAAAATGCCCGAAGAAATTGGTCTGAAATCGGAGGTAAATCCGAAGGTATTGTTGGCGATGATGATGATGATGATGGCGGTGATGATGATGATGATGCCAACTGGATCTGATCGGATCGGTTCGATTCTCCGTCATCCTCGAAGGTCATTTGAATATCTCCTTTCTTTGAAGTGGTCTCGGAGCACGGATGAACTTTGTTGTGACGGTCTCCGTGGAAACGCCGAGAGGAGTTGAGAGATGTCTTCGGCTCCGTCAGAGAATTCCGCTTTCCATTTTGAAGCAACTGCTCGTGACTTATTGTGAGTCTCATTCTTGTTTTAAAATTGAATTTCGACGAAAGTCGGATGGGCTTTTTGATGAAACTTGAAAAAACTGGACAGGCTGAGGTGGATGTGGGCGGTTCAAAAATCCAACTGCATCTCTGAGTAGTTTGAGGGTGGTCCTCGTTCGAATTGTTGACAAGTGAATGGCTTTGAGGTGCCCCGCATATTCTTGTTCCTCTGTGATACACGATGGCACTCGAAACAGTCAGAACGATGGCACAAATGGTCAGCAGGAGAAGCGCCACTGCCAGACTTAACTCCAGTGCGTTTGGATTTTTAAGCAGAAACAAACTCGATATGGCGATTTCAGAAGTGGCATAATTCGTCAAAATCTGACTGTTTTGACCTGACTCTGGGTTGTTCTCAAAACAGGAAATATTTTCCAAGTCTTTGAGAAGTTCAAGAACATTTGTGAGGTTACGTCCCTGATAACTGCTGCAGTGACAACAAACCGGGTTGTTTTTCAATGTGACTGATTGCAAATGAGACATTTTCGTCAAAGTGTCTGGAATTGAATGAAAGAGATTCGAGTGGAGATAAAGATTTTGAAGGTGTGTGCACTTTTCCAGGAAGCTCAAGGATTTCAAACTCTTAATGCGGTTGTTAGAAAGATCGATGGTGTGGACTGTTTCCAGAATTCCAAGGTGGAATCGAGAATGTTGAAGCGAAAATGGCGTCCGATCGTCCGGATGGGCTCTCTTGTTTCTTCCCGCTCCGAGGAGGCGTCTTCCTGAGCAGTTTAGAACTTCCAGGCGAAAGTCGTTCCAGGTGCACGAACAATCCTGGAGAGGACAGAGTCTTTCCAGGCAATCAGAGTTAATAAAATATTCATTCAGCCTCACTTTCACTGCTGCTCCGTTCGGCTGACTAAAATCATCAGAAGCATTCGTCGAACGACACGAATAGTTCTTCCAATCCGGCAGCACCCAATCTAAGTCTTCGTTCCTTCTCCAGATTTCTTTGCTATGATAGGATGCTTTGGTGAGCATCCTCTTTAAAATGACCATCTGCCTTATCAGATGGCAATCGCATTTTATGCTGTTCTCAGCCAAGTTGAGTCTGAGGTTTTTCCACGATGAGCAGATTTTTCTGATCACCGACGACTTGTAACCGCTGGCGATGTCGCCGAAATATTGCTCAGTTTCAGGACTGAAGAGCCTCTCCATGGAATTGTTCTTCAACTGAACCAGCATGGGGCAGTGACCCTTGTCGTTGTGTCCGGGAAAAGGAGCATGCCACTTCCAGATGGAATCCAAGTGCAGACGGTTGTTGTTCAGAATTATTTTCACTCTCTTTCTTCTCCACTGACTCAAATTGTGGCCTCCCTCGTTGTCGTCTCTGCCACAAACCTTATAAAACGCCATCTTTCCAATGCTCTCCATCAAATTGTTTGCCAGGTTGAGTTCGGATAGGTTTGGAAGATACAAAAAACTCATGCTTCCAACGACTTTCAGTTTATTCCACGACAAGTCAACGTGACTCAGGTACTTGCTGGTGAAACTGCCCACCTCGAGGTACTCCAGGTGATTGTGCGACAAATCCAGGTACTTCAAGCGTGGAAGTTCTTCCACCCCATAAGGCGGAAGGTGTTTGATCTCGTTGTGAGAGAGTGTGAGCTGCCTCACAGAACAGAATGGTGACTCTTGGAGAAGCGTGAATGGCCAGGATTTCATGGAGTTGCGCGAAAGATCAAAAACTCTGAAGTTGATACTCGGATCACTGCACATAACTTCGGGATTTCCTTTGACATTTTGTCCATTCTTCCTCCTTCTACTTTCTTTCATTCCGAGAAAAGACCAAATCGGTCTGGAATGAAGACGTGCTATTTTTAGCTGCTCTTCGTCGAATTCTTGTGAAATCTTGAGTCCGCTGTTGGACAAATTGAGATGTTTGAGGTCAAGCATAAGTTCCACTAGGATCTGAACGTCGCTCGCCTCAACGGAGTTTCCTGAGAGATCCAGATATTTGATGCCGGGGAAGCGGAAACAATTTATCGACCGGTCCTCGTCTAGGGCCATGATGACCGCGGACACTCGGCGTAGATTAGGTATTGATTCATTATCACTATGGGCTTGTAAATCACCAGCTCTAGCAGTTTCTGGTATTTTCTCGTCAACACATCGTACTCTCCTATAGCCCTTTATCCAGGCCATAATGGAGCCGATAATTGGATTATCCGGAAATTTATTTCCAACCGTGGAGTGAAACCCTATATTTTCCGATCTCTTCTGAGAACCACCGGCGAGAATATCCATCTCCCCATCGGGTTTACTGCTATATATTCGATCGGCCGTTGCGCTTGAAAACCCTCGAATCACGCTTGAATGAATTTCATCTTTCGATTTCGATGGCAGAATTTTGCTCTCTCGAGTCGTTGCCATTTCGCGGAGGAAAGTTGAAACATTAATCCCTCGATCGGTTGTTATCGCCTCCAAGGATGGGCGATTGAAAGCGAGAGGCGGACCGGTGTCCTTCTGAGATAAGTTGACCGTGTTGACTTTAAGCTTCCGCACTCGTTGCAGACACTCCATGGGTACGGACTGCAGTCGATCGATGCTATCCCGGCCAATCGCCTCGACGGACACCACGGAGAAGCCCAAGTATCCAGGCGCCGACGGCGAACACAAACAAAACAGCAATTCCCGGTTCGCCTCTGCCGAAGCGTCTAAGTTGTTTATGAGCTGTTTTCCGGTCATCCGTGGAGATACGACCGGTGCAGAAATTGATGACCTCGATGACGAGAGGGTCATTTGTTCTGCTGCCGCTGAGGAAGAAGAAAACGACGAAGGCGCTGAATGTGACGGAGATGATGATGATGAGGATGATGATGACGACGGTGACATGGAGAATATTGATGATGATGTCAGTGCAGGTTCCCTGTGTTTTTCGTCAGCAACCTCTCCAAAGGAGTGGAACAATAAAACTGATGAACTTCCAAGTCGACTTTGTCCTTCACGGTCCATTGATTGCGGGTCTTCACCGGTCACCGGTGAGTGATGCTCCTCGACGAACGAATTTAGAACTTTAGGAGATGAGAAGGGAGGCGATGGAGTTGCAGTGAGGAGGGAAGATGAACTGCTTCTGTCTCCGGTGATGAGTTTTGTCATAAAACCTCCAGAAGTTGCACCTTCAGTGATCCACTTCCCAAAACTGTTTAATTTCCTTTTGTAACTTTCATTTGACTTCTTAAGATCGGCATCCGTTGGCAAGGCAACAGACACCGTGGTCAGCAGAGCGTCAGCTGAAAGATTCCTTCGGTCTAGCGACTTGTTGCTGTTTTCCAATCCGATTTCAATCTTTGTTTTCACTCGAGGAGACAATGAAATCTCCGAGCTAGACTTTTTGCGAATCTTAGCAACCGATGGTTCAAATCCGAGATTGGTTTCTGCTCCGATGGAAGATTCATTATTGCGAAGACTGCCGGCGGGTGAGGAGGTTTTTCCGGGAGTAACTTTCATTTCGTCAGAGGAAAATTGGAAACACAACTTTTTAAAAGAAGTCGATCTTCCAACTTTCTTCCTCGTCCGACCTGTCGGCATTTTAAGAATTCCATTTTCTGTTTTCATGTTTCTTGTCTCACGAGAGGTCGCTTGTGCTTCTCTTTTATCTTTTATTCTTGTTGATGGAAGTCTTATCTGAAGCAATGAAATAAATGTATGTTGACTAGAATAATCATAAGTTATTTTACTTGTCAAAAACTCAAATGTATGAATGTAAGAAGATGATCATCATCAGCATCGATCAAGAGGATGCACTGAGAATCACACACGGCCATCACCAGTCGTGTTACTTAAAATGATTATTTATTATTTTATTAAAATTATTCACAATCTCCAGACGCCCTTAAAACATGTTTAACATTTAAACAGAGAAAACGAAAACAATTTTTATTTAAATTTCTACTTTTTCACGTTTTTCATTTTGGAATGAAAAATGAAGACAAAAGCAATGAAAACAGCCAACTATTGCCTCGTCATCGATCTAATATTGCCTGGAGCAGAGGTCAAGACATCGCCAAAGGTCAAACAAGGTCGCCACCTGTCGTCTCCGGGATTCTTTAATTAGCAGCAATAAAAGGATGATGCTAAGCGCTCCTGAAGCAATTTGTGTGGCTCTCAATAAGCACTTCTTTAAAAATAACAACAACAATAATAATAATAATTTTGTTATTATGTAATAATATATAATAATATAATAATATGTAATAACATAGAATAATCTAAATTACGAACTGAAATAGTCCTTGAACAGCAGATTACAAATGCATGTTGCAAAATTTATTTGAACTTCTGTGAAGTTCAAAACCTGTCCGATAACGACTTGATAAGGATTATGAGCTCCAAATCCTTCCCAATAACTGTGTGACTTACTGAGGACTCATGCGGAAACCAATCTCTTCTCGGGATTTCTAAGTTCTTTCTCCAAATGACTGATCACACGACTTGGTTCCTCTTTGTGTGAAAATGATTAAAATGCTGATGAAGACGATGACCATTGTGATTGTGGTTGCGATGACGATGACGATCAGATATAAGACCGCAAAAACACTGATTAAATACAAAAAACATCGAATTAATGAATAATAAATAATAATTAATATGTAATAAATTAATGTTGTTAATTTGATTAAAAACCCTGTTTTCTTCTCATTAATTTCAAATGCACTTAATCACAAATCGAGTGTAAAAAAGGTGGAAGAATGTTTGAAAATTCTCAGTTCCATGTTCTCAATGTACTTTTAATCAACGCATCGAAGGAAACTAATTGCATGTCGTGTTAAGTTTTGAAAGTTTCACATCTGCTGATTTTTTCTGTTGATGGCTTCGAAATTTGTTTCAGAAATTAAACGAATTTAAACATTTATGCTTGAAATTTGTTTCTTAAAAAAAAAGTCTAAATCTCAGTCTTCGATGTGGTGGGGATTTGAAGACATCAAGATTGTAGAAAGAGAAGAACACGGGAAATAAATGAACATCATTCTTTTACCTCGTGCGATCAAAGCTCACCTCAAAGCACAAACAAGTCACTCCTTCTTGGCAGGCATCCACTGGTTCTCCGAAGTTCCAGGTTCCAAACGAAGGACATTTGCACTCCACTTGTGCACCCGATGTCGACGTCCCATTATTTGGAATGTCGCCGTCGACAAGGGATGCATCCGTTGTAATGGAATGTTGTCCAAAGAACTTACATCCCTCAACGACTTCTGTGCTTTGACTGGGTGATGGTTTGTTCACAAATGATCTCCAAGGAGTCGTAGACAGAATTTCTTTAAGAGAAGAAATGCTGATGGCTGAAGGAAAAAGTGAAGTCGGTGTTGTTGCACTCGGCGACTGCCGAGCGACTTGTGTAGTTGTGCTGAAAGCCGTGAACCGTGGAAAATATGGACTGTCATGTCTGATGTCGAATGTCATTACCTCCTGCCGACTTATGTCACTCAGCCGTGACAACGACGCTGACGACGACGACTTGGGCGACGAAGTTAATGGTGGCGCTGTTGATGACGATGCTTTTAGCGCTTTAAAATCAATCTTTCTCTTCATATCTCCGAGTCTGCCTTGCACCTTCAGTATGGAATACGATAGATCTGGCGAAGATATGAACTTCGACGACGACGACGATGATGATGATGATGAAAATGGTGATGATGAAGATAATGACGATAATGATGATGATGATGACGACGACGATGATGATGATGATGATGAAAATGGTGATGAATATAATGACGATGGTGGCTTTAAAGGTGGCTCCATTCTTTCTCCTTCCGATTTATAGCCGTTGGAAACATCAGGGTGCACAAAGACGTTGGAAAAACCCCATAAAATAAAAACTAGCATTTCCATTCTAACATTATCGCCCATAGTTACTTGTTACTTGTTACTTGTTACTTGTTACTTGTTACTTGTTACTTGTTACTTGCCCAATGGGGTATTGTCGGCCTTATTATTAGTTTAATTATGTTGCATCATTTAAACATAATTATTTAAGATATTTATTAACATTTCATTCAAGTTCTCTTGAGACATTCGCCATTGAGCAAACATGAAATCCACTCGTTCTTTGAAGTTTTCCCTTCCTCCTTTCCATCAGTCGTTCATTCCATTGTCACTCTGAAAATAAAAAGAAACTAAATAGGTGTCAACTTAATGTTGCTGTTGCCGTCCTTGTTGTGGTAGTAAGCCATTATCAGCCTTCATTGCATTGATTCATTGATTGATTGGCTGGTTGATTGATTAATTAATTGATTGATTGGTTGATTGTTTGAGTGATTGATTGATTGATTTATTGATTGATTGGATTTAACCGATGCCATTTTGACTCTAATCAGCTTGAAATGAGTCTGTAAGATTGATGGATTGTTCCAGAAGTGCAATCATGTCACGGGAGGTCTCAAACGTGTTCAAGAAGGATTCAAGCTCGGAAGATGATATCGGCCAGAGACTGTTTACAGAATGAGTGAAGGAAAGATACATGAAAAACTTTTAACCGTCATCATCATCATCATCATCATCATCATCATCATCATCATCATCATCATCATCATCATCTTCATTATCACTGCCTCTTTCCATTAGAGTGGAGGGAGTTTTGTTTGTCCACGTGACCTACGACCCGGACATGACGTCACGATGCCGATCACGTGATCTTTGGGGATTTTTGAAGTTTGCAAACTATGATAGATGAAAAAACAAAAGAGGAAAGAATCATAAATAACATTTGGATGTCTTCATGCCGTCGGCTCTGAAGCTTATTGTCTGTGTGAGTGATAAACAAGAATTATGAATTCTTCAGTGGAATCATGGTCCATCCATAATTGAAATTATTATGAATAATTATGAGAACAACCTCATTTTATGGTCATTAACGAGGATCATACAATTATTGAACCATCCGTTCATGTTCACTCAATATTTACCTGCATATTGGTTTCCACTCGCATACCAAATTTATCATTATTTTTCGTTATTACTCTATAATTGTTTGAAATAGTTTCTTATGATATTATTATTATTATTATTGTTATTATTACTATTATCATTATCATTATTATTATTATTATTATTATCATTATTATTATTATTATTATTATTATTATTATCATCATTATTATTATTATTATTGATAATAACCACATAATGTATAACAACCAATTGTTGTATGACAATATACAATTATATGACAATTGTTGTACGACTAATACAACACCGACTTTAGCAACAACCTTCTCTCTCCTCTCCACCATGCTCGTCAAGGGCTTCAACGTCACAATGTCAACCATCATCGTCATCACCAGCGACATCACCACCAAACTCATCGTTAACTCATCGTCATCGTCATCATCATCATCATCATCATCATCATTATCACCATCATTATCATCACCATCATCATCACCATCATAATCACCGTCGTCATCATAGTCATCATCATCGTCATCATCGTCATCGTGAATATCGTCATTATCGTCATCATCTCGGCCGGCATGGTCACGGCACCAGCATAAGCAGGTAGTTCATGAATAAAACAAAGCTTTCTTGACAGATTTCACACGCTCAGAACCGACTTTAAGCGACAATTTGCAGGCATCCTCAGGACCACCAATGAAGACTTCTGACATGAGCGTGCACTATCACACGTACAATCATTTCCTCCTCCTCCTCCTCCTCATCCCTGCCTTCGCTCCATGAGGACAACGACGACTATGGAAGAGATGATGATGACGACGATGACAAGTGGAAGAGTGGCGGCTGCGATATTGATGATGATGATGATGATGATGATGATGATGATGATGATGCACCAAACACTCTGACATCAACGACTTCTTGGAGAGTAGAAATAGAGAAAGAATAAAAAAAAATTCCTAAGGTGTCGCAACCAGACCAACTCCAAGCCGCCCCAATCATCATCATCATCATCATCTTAGTCGTCGTCATCATCATGTTATCATGTTATCGAGATAAAAGTCATCGCAACAACTATTAATTAAGCTCGTACAAGTACTAATGATCATCACCGTCACTGCCGTAATCATCGTCATCATCATCATCATCAAGGCCAGCCACGTGAAATCCGAAGAGAATCCACACATGATCTTAAATGAGCGGATAATGACGGCAACAGCGTAACACAACACCTCATTCTCGATTGAAATTCTCCCAGCGTCTGGAAAGACATGGAATTAGTTGCTTAGAACATCTGTGCAGCCGGGCAGCCAGCATTTCCCTATGATGGAGTGGAAAATATTTGTTTACCGCTAAAAGCGTCGTTCGCCATCAGGAGATAGTGAGGATTAAAGAGAGAGTGAGTGAATGAGAGAGAAGGTGGAGAGTGAGGGGAGAATAAGGACACTGGAGGACGTTATTGACATCTCCAGGACTAGGCAGGAGGAGAAATGGAATGACGGGTCCTACTGCATCTACTTGATGAGGATTGAATGGCATACATCATTTCGACGTTCAAGTTGCAGCGCCGAGCATTTCCAAGAAGCAATCGATTCATTCCAGATTCAATCGACGCCGCCGCCACCTACGCCACGGTCGCCAGTTGCTCCGGAATATTTTATCAGCCGATGTCAACCTCAACTTGGATGGTTGACTGGAAGAGGGACGCTTGTTTGACGAGTGTTTCCAGATGGCAACGGTCATCGAAAGTGGAAGTCAAACCGAGCAATTCTCCAGAACTTAATTTACGGCGCACGGTTGATAGCGGGTCACACACATACACACACACATACACACACACATACACACACACACACACACTAAAATAAAAAAAAAACAAAATCGCGGACCTTAATGTGTAAGATTCACTTCATGAATGAGCTCCACGCGTCCGAAAGCATGTGAGAGAAGCTTTTTTTTTTATTACGCTCTCTAGACTAGAACCATTATTTCCAGGCAGTATTTATTTCCAGGCAGGCCACACAAACGCTCACGTCATCGAGCCTTGGCACCGAATTTTAGAGCTTGAATATTTAATAAAGTCGAAACGAAACTAAAGTCGAGTATTGAAAAATGTTTTACCTCGATTGGAAGTCGCAGTCGCCAACTCTCTCTCTCTCTCTCTCTCTCTCTCTCTCTATCTCTCTCAAATCAACAGTTTGAAAAAAATAAATTAATGGTTCACTTCTTTAAGTCACTTTCTTAAGTTCTTGGTGCGTAATCTGTCCACGAGAGGAGCGAGGTTCCAGCTCCGGCGGTCCACGTGCGAAAAAACTACACCCGACTACCGTGCGTTCGATTTTTCTTGGAAAACCTTTTGCCGCATGACGTGTGCAACACGCAGTTTCAGTCATCATCGGCGAGAGTCCAAAGTGCTGACGGAATTAAACGAAGCAGGCGAATAAAAGGGAGTTGATAAATTCGCGGAATTAGATCCTAGGCATTCGACACATGCTCCTCTCTACACCGTTCGTTGATTCTCGTTCGGAGTTAGAGGTGCGTGCACCTAAATGCCAGTTCTCCTCGCAGCCGGAGCAGCAATCGCCCGGCAAACCACCACCACCACCACCGACACATCGACATCGTCGTCTCCTTCGGAAGAGAAGACGACCACTCACACGTGCAGGCAAGCAGTCAATCACCTGCCTATAAATCAATCAGCACACCTAACCGCGAGTCTGGCCGTCCGTTCGTCTCCGCTAGCATCGCGTGTGATGCAGGGGTTCGGTCCCTCTTTAAAAAGTTACGATAGAATCCCGGCGGCCGGTCGCACCTGCTTAATGGCGTCGTGATGGATTAGTCGAGGGTTGTTTAAACCTGCTGCCCGAGAATAAGAGAAATAATAAGCCATCAATTCGACGAGTGGAGACTAACAGGTAGCCACCTCTCCCCTTACGCACGATCTCTCCCGAGACGCAGAACAACCTAATCGGAAGCAAAGATGAACGTGCAAGAGCTGGTCTGACTCGCCGGTGACGTTTGACGTGACGTTGCTAGCTGGTGGCGTCGAGAGTCGTCATATTTATACACGAACCTTCATTCTGTCAGTGGAGATGTGACAGCTTCGAATGAGATGTGGATGAACGAGGAGCAGGAAATAATTTCGCGTAAATAACCCGGTCTGTCCGTCCTCGTACTTTCTCTCCTTCGTGCTCGCGAACTGAGAATTTCTTTGCTCGTCCTTAGAGTTAATTTGGCCGATGCATTGCGCATATTTCCAAAGAAGTGGACTTGGAATGAAGGAACGGAACGGAATGGAATGGAATGGAAT
>MPNW01000060.1:125341-151105 GCA_011800805.1 Hirudo medicinalis
GAAAATGCACTCTGGATTTGCAAGAGAATGCACCTTTTATTTGACTCGTGTTGAATTCACAAACCTTTTGTCTCCCAGCCCGTCCTGCCCGGGATGAGCCGACAACCCCACATCAGCGACGAAGACAATGCCGAGGACGACGACGACGAAGGCAAGATGATAATCTGCGAGCCACAGGAGACGGGTATGTACTGGTAGTTAAAGTTAAACGATGCAAGGTGTTTGGACCCTGGTGGCCGAGAGGACGAGCCGTCTTTGTTAAGAACCAAGGAGTTTCCATACTCTGATTTTTTACAATTTTGTTTGCTTTCACTTTCAGCATCTGAATCTCAAGAACCCGTTTCTATTTCGGGGTCGTCTGTCTTGAATACTCCTGGCTCCCGGTCCTACCCCGTCCGGGCTCATCAGCGCAGAATGCTTCAGCCGACGGAGCTGGATTTGAATTGCCGTGAGAACATCGAAGACACGGACGACGAGGGAGAAATCGTCCGGTCGTCCGAAGGGGCGGGTTCTGCTCTGTCGAAGTTCAAGTCCTCGAGCGGCGACAAAATTCCCTTACCCTACAAACCCAAAGCAATCAAAGCCAAGGTGGAGTTGCATGAAACCGTCTTGACTTCTTCCGGCTTCCAAGCGACCGAACTCCCCTACCGAAAGAACTCCGGTTCGACAGTCGTGGCTCTCCAAAACCAGGCAATCGCAGGGGAATCGAATACCGCCCCTGCGGGCATCCTGGCCTTCAATCCCAAGGGTGCCTTCAAGATCCATACCCCTTCAAGGGCCAAATGCTCTAACCTCACCTCAGCTTCTTTCCACCAATCACAAGCTGTTGCCATCAATAGCAGCCAACAGGGAGGATATTACATTTTGGCTCCTCCTCCTGTTTCTTCTGCCAGTATTTCTCACCTCTTAGACACGAGCGATGGTCACCAGGGTTTAAACGCCTCGAAGAAGGCCGAGCTTGGTCAACCTTCGACTTCCTTGCAGCACAGGCTAATGGCTCCAGTTGCTCTCGGCTCCGCCCCTTCGACCAATGTCGACCTCCCGCCGCCGACTCTATCGTCCAATCACCTCTTGGTTTCTGCTCATCAAAAGCCCCCATTGGTCAGAGTCAAATCTCCTGCTTCTGCTTCCATCCCCGCTTCCATCTCGTCGGGCAGTCTGTCGAAGAATTCTTTCTTGGCTCATGGCTCAAATGCTGTCTCTTACGGACATCCTAATGAGCTCAAAAACGTGAGCTTATAGTGTTTTGTTATTGCATCATCGTCATCGCCATCGTCATGATCCACAATCTACACTTTATCCATTGCATCATGATCGTCATCATTGTTACCATATGTTGTTCTTAATGTTGGACAGTTGATGCCTCCCTTCTACTTCATAAAGTCTCCTGCATTGTTGACGTCGTCGTCGGCCCAGTCGTCTTCCTCCTCCTCATCGTCATCATTACCATCATCATCATCCTCATCGTCGTCGTCATCTCTGCCTCTCCACTATCAGGCATACCACATGATCCCGGCGCTAAACACGCAGAACTTCCAGAAACTGGAGGAAATCGTGGCACCGCCTCTGGCAGGGAGCAGCATCGCCAGCAACTTGTCTCCTCAAGTGATTGGCTACATTGCCTCTCCGCTCAATTCCATCGGAGGATTTTCAGCCAATGCCCTTCAGAAGACTCACTTCCAGTATCTTGTCCCGTCACTCCTGGCTCCTCCTCCGACCAACGAGCCGTCCAATCCCGCAGCAGGATCGGGCAACTCGCACCAGCAGACGAAGATGGAAGCCGTTCAAGCTACGACTATTGCACAAGGTCTGCCTGCTGGTGTAGCTCTCCAACAACTATCGTCCCAGTGCCAAGCTTTCGTCCTCAAGTCTCCTGTTTCACTTGGCAATGCTCAGTCATCCAATTTGCAGCAGCAACAACAACAACAAATTGTACAGAAGATTCAAGCCACGAATCAGTCTCGTCTTCATCAGCAACAACAACAACAACAACAACAACAGCAAGTTCATGTTGTTTTTCAACAGAACAATGTCGCTCAACAACAACAACAACAACAACAACAACAACCTGCCAAATTTCATCCTCAGCAACAACTCATTAATCAGACAACCAATCAAATGCAGGGTCAACAGGTTTTAGCCAATCACCAACAACAGCTGAATAAGGCAGCCAATCAGCAACACTCTGCGCTTCGTCATAGCCAATCGCAACAGGCCACCATTTTGACGCCCGTCCAGTTTCTGCTTTTCAATCAACAACAAGGTAACTTGACTGCTCTGCCTCCGACCTCACCAATCACGGCAGGAGTGGGCGGAGCGAGCGGCTTCAAGCTTCCCAATCAAAATCAAGCAATCGTTCTCTCTCCTGCAGCTAGCATCGACAATTACTTAAACAATGTTCCATCGTCTTCTTCGTCCTCAGTTTTTTGTTATCCCATCGTCATCGGTTCGCACAGTAATGGCAACGGTGTCAACAAATCCAGTCTGCCTTCTATTGGCTCAAATGCAAAACTCTCGACCAATGAATCTACGGCGACCTTTTGTTCCTCTAGCGCCGACAAGAGAGCGATGGCAACTTCGAGCAGCCAGGTCAACTTCCTGAGGGGTGAGAGCTGCTACATCACCATAACGGGGCTGCCCTCAATTTTCACCCAGACCAAGGTCAGGACTACCTTAGCCAGCATCCCTGTGGCCACAGAAACAAAGCCTGGAGATGGTTAATTGAAAAATTCTATTGTTCAATGTATTTTTAGAATGTTTAACTTAAACACTGACTTAAAGCTAACTTCTTTCGCCTAGGTCCAACAACTTCACTGTACCTGGGTGTTCCTCCAGTATCATCATCATCACCAAGGATTCCAAAGTCCCCCTTGATGTCACCCTTTTTGATGACATCATCTGTGGGATGCCCACCTCCTTCTGTCCATCCCGGACATTCTCAACACTACCATACCTCTCAAGTCCCAACAACTTTGCTACTGTCCTCCACTTTGATGTCCAGTCCATCTATCCATACCAGTTTGGCCACACTTCCCAATGTCCTTATGACTTCAAGGATGGCTGGATCAAACTCTGGTGACCCCGTTTCAACCAAGAGACAGCCATCCTTGACCAAGTTGAACTCAAGGGTTCAGAATCTTGACCAGGGCTTTGACTGTTCTTTGGCCTCCGGTCGCCCTATAGTCAGCCAGTTGCTGACCAATCAAAAGTCCGGCTCGAATCTCTGTCATCCGATCGACGCCAGGGAGGTCGGCCAAATGGACAGCCTGTCGAAGGCACTGATTGATTCGTTGGCTTCAAAGAGGATGACGATGGATGGAAAAGTTTCTATGGGAGACCTTTCTGTCGGTGCCTCCTCCTCTCAGAGCCTGGCACTTGCAGAGGTTCGATCTGAAGATCATGGCTTTTGTCGGAATTTCTAAATTTTACTTTAATTATTAATCGCATAGATTACATTTCATTACAGATTTATTACATAGATATTTATTACGTCATGTATCCCTTTATTCACCTGTTAGTATTGTTTTAGTGTAGCGTTCGTACACGATCTTGAAATTACAGCCATCGTCGACTTTATTTCAGGGCACCTCAGGCATGCCTCTCTCGTCCTCGTCCTTGTCTTCCTCTTCCTCGTTTAAACTGTCATCGACCCCAGGACAGCCGAAGGTCGGAGAGTTGACATTGGTTTGCATTGTCGTTGTTGTTTTTTAGCGTGAATTGGTTTACTGTTATTAGTGGCCGTCGTTATAATATAAAAATATTAACCAATATTTAAAAACATTAATCAATGGCCAAGATGACGTCGTCTTACTCCAATAGCAGGCTAGCTTTTGATTATGTTGCTCAATTGAGATCTTGTTGCAGCCTCCAACGTCGTCGTCGTTCGGGAAATCCCGTCTCATTCCTCCGCCTCTTCCCTCCATCCTGACCCTCTCTCAGGTCAAGCCCTCTCCGTCCTCTCCAAGCCACTGCGGCTTCAAGACCCTGCCCTCGGCCTCACCCAACGTGGCCAGCCCTAGAAGGTCCAAGAAGTTGGCGAAGGAGGCCACGACCCCTGGAAACATGCAGGACCTGTGAGTTGGCGATTTGTCACCGTCATTGTTGTTGTTGTTGTTGTTGCTGTTGCTGCTGCTGTTGCTGTTGTTGTTATACTATAACTATAACAAATATAACTGACTAATACAATTGTACTACCGACAATTCCGATGTTGTTAGCCACTTTGAAGTGCCCGTGACACCGACAGACGACCGTAACGCCGTCGTCCGTGACATTGAAACCGTCGTCATCCTCGTTGCAGGACCCCGAGGGAGATGAACTTCCACGAGAAGATTCAACAGCTGCCCCAGTTCAACCCCGACCTGAACGAGGCGGGCACCCCCCTGCCGAAGAGCCCGAGGGACATCGTCAGTAGCTACAGGAAGAAGAGGAAGAATTACTGCCTCTTCAATACCGGTGAGTGATGGCAGTGACAATGATGATGATGATGATGATGATGATGATGATGATGGCGATCGTTACGATGATGGAGATTTGGATGGTCATGATGAGAAGAGCTGTTGTTTTCATGTTTCTGATGATGTCAAAGATATTGCAAGGTATTGGTGACATTCTTGGCAAAATCGATTATCTTAGTAATTATTATTATCAGTCTCAGCAACAACAACAGCAGCAACAACTTGATTATTCCTTAATTATTAAATCAATTAGTCCATCCCAATCCACTGGCAATGATAACGACACGACGAACGACTTTCAGAATGCCTGGACGTCGAGGACCAGACGAGAGGAGTGAGGTCGAGGAACGGCTCCGAGTGCAACACGCCGAAAACGCCGAAGTCTGCCGCCAAGTTCGAGGACAGGCACTTCTTTGGTAGCAACTTCAGCCTCGACACCATCGCTGAATTTGAAAGCTCATCGAGAGGTGATGATGATGATGATGACGATGTTAATGATAATGTTGATGATGGCGTGCAGGTCGGCCGAATGGGTTACGTTCCTGCATACGACGGTAATGACAACAGTCGTAATGTGTCGTGTTCGAAACCCAGCCTGCACTGCCACAAGTGCCCTCGGGAAGGAGCAATGTATAAATGGTTGACAAGAAGCCCCTCTGACGCTATGCATATGGCGCTATATAAATGAAGTACATTTACATTTACATTTTTGACACTTCCCTCAGAAACTGAAGACGGACCTTTCCTGTCCCCGAGGTCGGTCAGGACTCCGAACTCTCCTGGAATCGGCACGAGTCACGGCAAGATGCTGGACCTGAGGAGGCAGCTCGTCTGCCAACACTTTGAGGAGCAGGGCACCATGTTTCCAACGAGTCAGTTCATTTGGCGGTGTTTTGTGTTTTCGGGTCGTGTTGGTTTCGATGATGACGATGATGATGATGATGATGGTGGTGATGATGATGATGATGATGGTGGTGGTGGTGGTGATGATGATGATGGTGATGATGATGGTTGTGACATCGGCAAGGACGACGATGATGATGATGATTCGTTACAATGATTTGTCGGCGTCCCAAGTGAATTGACAAAGCAATGATTACTTGAAAGTTCTTCATTTCCTCGACCATTCACCCAGCCCAAGCCACGGCCCTCTTCCAAACACGGTACGCCGACATCTTCCCGAAAAAGACTCAACTCCAGCTCAAGATCCGAGAGGTCAGACAGCGCATGATGTCCGAGTCTCAGAACAACTCCGCAACGTCGCCGGCCTCTTTCTCCGTGCCCTCGTCCTCGGGCTGCCTCGTCGTGCCGTCCTCGGGCTGCCCGACCACGGTATCCTGTTTGGCGTCCCTAGGGAGCGGCGGACATGGCAACGGCGATGCTCGATCTTTCGAGACTCGTGACAGGCAGTCGTCTTTCCAGCCCGCACCTCGGCCGAACGACGGAGTCCGGGGGCTGCCGATCACTCCTCCCCCTTCGTCTTCGCCGGCTTTCGCAGCTTCGGTCTCGTCGCCAACGGCTGCGAGCACTTCGAGCGGCCGTGACAATGAAAGTTCGTGACGTCGACCGGTTCGACTCTAAGGTCTGTTCCTCGGGATTTTCGCGAGGTCCGAACGAACCGCAGAAGCCGTCGCCGCCGACTGCCGCTCGTAACGACCCCCGCTCGGTCTCTCGGCCTTCTTGGCGACGACGGCTCGCGAGCTACGGTCGCCGTCTTTGTTATCGTCGTTGCTATCATTCTTGTTGTGTTCTCGTTGCTGCCGACAATATCGCTACAAATCGCTAAGATCGTTTACCCCGCCAGTGGGAGGGCCTCTTCGAAGCGGGAGACGCCGAGGTCCGCCGTGAACCCGACGCAGTGGTCGAGGGGCAGACACCCTGACAATTGCACTCAAATAACTGAAGGCCGAAATAATGGAACGATTATAATAATAAGGATCGGCCGTGAATAGTTCGACCGAACGGACTCCATTCAGTGCTTGTCGTAGCTTTTTTTTCTTTTTTTTTCTTTCTTTCTTTCAGTTTTCCGTTTTTTGTTACCACGACTGTAATCATCGATTTCATCGTCGTCGTTATTGATTGAGGTGTGCATGATGATGATGATGATGATGATGATGATGATGATGATGATGATGATGATGACGATGACTAGCACCATGGCGGATGGTCGTCAAGGGTGATTTTTTGAGGAGCAAATTGTTTGATGTCATTTGATAAATAATCAATGAATTGACCTGATGGCGATGATGATGATAGTGATAATGCTCGAGATGATGATGATGATGATGATGCTCGAAATGATGATGATGATGATGATGATGCTAGAGATGATGATGACGATGATGATGATGACGATGATGATGATGATGATGATGATGACGATGATGATGATGATGATGGTGGTAGTTAAGTTTCTTGTTTCCGTTGTTGCATCGAGCCCGAATTCTTTCATGTTTTCATGTTTTCTAGTCTCGTTCTTTCGATATTTGCGGTTTTTCCCTCCTCTGTTGTGATGGAACCTCCCACGGGGCTCTGGCCTTACCTGCTCGGAATTCCCTCCCCGAGTTTCACTTTCACCCTTCGACGTGCTATTTTCCACGCTGATTGTCGTCATCGCATTGCATACGAATAGGGGCATGCATTTGTATCGTAAGTCGATGTTCATTCTTGTTCATTGTTGACGCCGATGACGATGATGATGATGATGATGATGATGATGATGATGATAATGATTATTACGGTTTCCATGGTGATACCAAGCAGTCGGTCGTCGTCGTCGTTGTTGTTGTTGAGTCCGCTGGTAACGATAACGACGTCTTTCGAGCGTTTTCCCATTGTTGTATATAGGAATCTTGTCTGTGATTGGAAGATTGTTTTGACCAATGAAATGAATGTAGGAATTAATTTTTCGACAAAATGAATCGTTCTCCGATGTAAACACGACCCCGCCCGAGTCCGAGGGGCCCGCTGGGGCTTGGGACGGTCCACGGGGGGTCGCTTTCTTTTCTCTCCAATTTAGAAGATTGTTTGTCAGCCAATTATATGAGGGTGCCGATTGTTACTTCAATCATTAGAAGCGTTTGTTTCTCTATTTTGGTCTTACTAGCTAATATGCAAATTTAATAGATGGATGTCGAGGCGTTTTTACTCCGTTCGTTGACGGCAAAGTTTCCGGCCTGCTTCGTGTAGTAAAATGGATTCACTAGGACTTGGTTGGGCTAGTTGGGATGGATTTTCGTTGGACATGGTTTGGCATAATTTTGCTAAGCTATCTTGAATAACTCGAGGCAGGGGTCATTCAGAGCTTCGAGGAGGTCAGTTCCTGACCAGTAAGGTTGGGACGTTTCTATAGTTTTGCTTCCCAGATGGCAAAGAGGTCGGCAGCTAGTGATTTGTGGTGACTGCAGTAAGCTCGGTATGCTTCAGTTGTGTTTACGATGTAACTGTAATCTGTCGAGTACAAAATTTTACTTAGTGGATTAGACTTGAGATGTTAATGATTAATTTCTCGTAACTTAGTTTATTGCAGTATTTAAATCAAATTAGAAAAACAATTTGATTAGTAACTCAAAGTTAGGCGCTTCAGAAGCCGTTCTGTTTATCTTTTTGCGATAGCTTCGATTATTAGGCGTCTGTCTGCTAACGGATTGCTACGGGCGCTTCTTGAAACTAGATTCGCCATAAAATAACATCGAAACTTCTGAGTTGTCTTCTTGGCCAAAAACAAGTTTATCTGTGCAATGTCTCAGGTCAGCGCTTTAGAGGCCCGATACATCTACGATTCCAGGGGGGTGCCCACTGTCGAAGTGAGTTTTACTTTCGAAGATATCTTGAGGTCCGACTGAACTTTGCAAATGTCGTTAGGTCGAGTTGGCCACCAAAGCGGGGACTTTTGTAGCTTCGACTGGCTGTGGCGCTTCTGTCGGCAAACATGAGGTAGGTAGGAACCTTTGCTTTTCTGCGGCAACCTGCTCAACATTATAGTAATTTTGTACTAGTTCAAAATAATTATGATCAGTTCGCTGAGGAGGAACACCTCAAAAATGAAAACGCTCGTTGATTTCTCTTCAGGTCCTCGACCTAAGAGACAGGGATCCAACGATGTGGGGAGGCAAGGGCGTGTTGAAGGCCGTCTCGAACATCAATAACATCATCGCACCGGCCCTAGTCGACAACGACTCTCTCGACGTACGGAAGCAGGAACTCTGCGATAAATATCTCCTTGAGCTGGATGGTTCTGAGAACAAGAACAAACTCGGATCTAACGGGATATTACCAGTCTCGATAGCCATCTGCAAGGCCGGGGCAGGCAAGAAGAGACAGCCGGTGTACAGGCACATAGCCGAGCTTGTCGGAAACGACAATTTCATCTTGCCTGTGCCACTGTTTACCATCGTCAGCGGAGGAAAGCACTCGGGTTGTTATTTTGTTATTGTTGATTCCGTGATTTAAGGTTATCCTTTAAAAACTACTACAGTCAAACAGTTAAACCTATTTCGTACTAAAGTTCGCATCGTTGTAAAGAATTAATTCAAAAAATCAATAAAACAAATGTGGATTTATTACCGGATCGGCATTCTCGCTCAAACTTTGACTTCTCACAGGTAGCAGTTTGGCTTTTCAAGACCTGATGATCATGCCGACCGGAGCAAAGACCTTCGCGGAAGCCATGAGGATGGGTTCGGAGACTTTCCAATGCGCCATAGCCAATGCCAAGTCGAAGCATGGCTTTCTCTCTGCTTTGATAGGAGACAGTGGTGGCCTTGCAGTGGACGTTGTCAATATGGAAGATGCTTTTGAGATGGTTAGCGAGGCCATCAAGGGGTCCGGCTACACGAAGCAAATTGAAATGGCTATCGATGCATCAGCCTCGTCGTTCTACAAGTTATTCTTTATTTGGACCATTAGTGCTACAAGTGTTTGATTAGCAGTGTGTGGATTCGTTGTACTTCACGGTGTCTAACGCTCTGCTAAGGATATGATCCAAAGTTATTAAGCTACGCAAAATAGCCCAAGGGACCATCCATCCACTTATGACGTCCACACGGAGAGGGGGACGGGGTCCGAGGGTCCGAACCCCAGCAGAAAAAGCAGGTGCTTATGGACTGGGGGGGTGCAAAAATCCGGTTTTCGTGTGGATGTGGTTCAGGTGTGGATGACCCCCAAAAGTGCTTTTGGAGCACCTAGGAACTAGGAGCATCTCATTTCTAACTGAAACCAGTGGCGGATTTAATGGGGACGTGAATTTTTAAATTTAAGAAAAATAAATTAAATCTGTTTTAATTTGATATTTTTTGAATTTAATAATTTACGACTTTGGACGAAATATTGGTAGCCGTGCCCTCTTAAATCCTCCGCCCCTGGTTCCAGTGTGCGCCCCCCTGCCAAAGTGGCCTACATCCTCCCCTAACTTGAAACCAATTTATGAATAGATTAAATAAATTAATGACAACGTAACTATTGGAAATCACTTCAGAAAAGAAGCAGACAAATACGATCTGAACTTCAAGAGCTCCAAGTCCGAGCCGCGTCTCTACCTTGAGCGTTCGAAACTCCTATCGACCTACATCGACATGGTGGGGAGATACCAAATCGCTTCGATCACCGATCCTTTCTATCAAGACCACTACGACGACTGGGCCAAGCTGAGGAAAGCTTGCCCCAAGCTCCAAGTGGTTGGCGATGACCTGACCGCCAGCAATTACAAGAGAATCAAAAAGGTCTCGCCGAAGAATGCTTGCAACTGTCTTTGCGTCAAACTCAATCAGATAGGATCCGTGACGGAGGCTTTGAAAGCTTACTTCTACGCCAAGTCGCTCGGATGGTCCCTCATGATTTCTGACAGGGCAGGAGACACCGACGATCTTTTTATATCTGACTTGGTCATCGGGCTTTCCGCTGGACAGTTCAAGGCTGGGGGATTATGCAGATCGGAGCATTTGGTGAAGTACAATTACCTCATGAGGGTCGAGGAGATTATCGGACGGAACACCGGTTATGCTGGTCTCAATTATAGGAACTCGGAAGAATAGCCAAGGATGTTTTCATTAGTCTAAGAAATGCTAAGTTGAGTTGAAGTTTTGGAGTTGGTAAAACTACTCTATTTGTTAAGATATGAGACTTCGCGAAATGCAGAGTTTATTTATTTAAGTTTACTTTTAAAACGTTTGATTCAAATTCGACGTCTGCCGTTAATGTCGGAGGCGAGGTTGTTTTTCCTTGTTATTCCCCGTCAGCCATTTTGAGTCTTCATTTTCAAGCGCTATCGAAAATGCCGATAAAGGTCATGAAAGCCCGGCAAATGTACGACAGCAACGGAGTACCGACACTCGAGGTAGGGAAGCTTTTTCTATATTTGGATACTAAGAATAAAGCAAATGGAATGTCCAATATGCAGGGTTAAGGTTAGGTTAACCCTTATCTTAGCCCTCAAAATGATTGCTTACCTGAGGAGCTTAGACTTCGTTTGAACCCGAGATAGGTCGAAGTTCGAAACGAGAAGGACACAGCCATTGCTTCTGTGCCATGCGGGGTCACCACGAGGAGCAGAGAGGCAGTGGAAGTCAGGGACGGAGAGATGAGGTTTTGGAATGGCAAAGGAGTTCTGAAGGCAGTGGAGAATGTCAACAATTTCATAGGACCTCTCTTTATTGGGAAGGACATCGACGAAACCAATCAGCAACTGATCGACAAGATGCTCATAGAATTTGACAGGACGGAAGACAAGTCTAGGATGGGGGCAAACGCCATAGTCGGGGTTTCCATGGCCATGGCCAGACTGGGCGCCATGAGGGACTCGATACCTCTGTACAATCACATCTCAAGACTCGCAGGCTACATCCCGCACATACACGTCCTGCCAGTTCCCATGTTCACCATCCTGGGTGGTGGAGCTAGCTATAGGACGAGGCTATTCATGGAGGAGATTATGATCATGCCCACTGGCACAAACAATTTCGAGGACGCCTACAGAGCTGGGAGTGAAATCTACCATCAGACCAAGCAGCTGCTCGCCTCGAACTACGGCCTGAACGCCACCAATGTCGGAGCACTCGGGCACTTTTGTCCCTACCTGGAGAACGAAGTGGAAGCTCTGGAACTGATTAAGAAGTCCATTGAGAAGGCAGGATACACTGGTCAAGTCAAGGTCGCGATAAACTGCAGTGTTAAGGAATGGTTTAAAAACGGTTTGCAATTTATTTTATTTTATTTTTTTATATTTTTTGTGAAATTGCAAAATTTTCGTGGTCAAACTAATATTTATTCGCATTTATCAGTCCTTAATGTTAGTTTCTTTTAAATAGAAAATCTGCAAGCATTTTTTGGAATTCCTGTCAGTCATTTTCAAGAGCTCACTTTTCAGATACCTACAACATCGACTTTAAACAATCGAAGAGCGAAAAAGACCGCTGGCTAACTGGAGAGGAGCTCGGAGAGTTGTACAGGAACCTGTTGATCAAGTATTCGGTGATGAGCATCCAAGACCCTTTCTTTTACGACGACTGGAAGTCTTGGTCATCTCTCACGGCAAAGACGTCCGTCCAGATAGCAGGTAGCTCGCTCCTGTGTTCGAATCCTGTCTTCATCCAACAAGCCATCGAAAAAAATGCCTGCAACTGTCTTGTTCTCAAGCTCAACGAGATAGGCACGGTCAGCGAAGCCATCGATGCCTTCAAGTTGGCTCGAGACGCCGGTTGGTCTTGCATAGTGTCCGATAGACAAGGCGACACGGAGGATAGCTTCATAGCCGATCTTGCCGTCGGCCTTAATGCCGGCCAGTTGAAGGCCGGTGCCCCTTGCAGCCTTGAGAGAGTTTCGAAATACAACCAGCTTCTCAGAATCGAAGCAAAGTTAGGCCCTAATGCCATCTACGCTGGCACTAATTTCAGGTACATACACCAACCCTGACTTGACCCTGACTTGGCCCTAACTGTTCGCTTTTGAGGGAGGTCTCGTGGACCACGGGACATCCTTAAAGACGTTTTGTTTTGCTGTATTCGCTGTTAGTTCGACAAAATTTGAAAAAGGTCCAAAGGTTATTATTACGCACAATTACATTAATAATTATTACCAATAGTCAATTAATTAAAATCAATTAGCGTTTATTAAAAGTGCATTTCCATTCAATTCGATCTGCAAACGCAAGAACGTCACTATCAACAAAGACCTCAATTAATAACTAAAGCAAGACTAAGGCAAGCTAAGGCCAAGACGAGTTCGCTAATGGCGGCTCCCTTTGTGGATTCTGAGTTGTCGATCAGTGGTTTCGTGCCGTTCCAGTCATTGCACAGGTGAGAGTCGCAAAACTTGTTACAGGTGATGAAGTAGGTGTCAGTTACGCACCCCTCCATTTGGGGTACGTTGCAACCCCTTTGGAAACTCCTCACCAAATCAAGACCTGAGGGGCATGGGAAGGTATTGAATGGTAGGACGATCAAGCGATGGTGTTGTTGTTGATGATGATGTTGTTGTTGTTGTTGATGTTGTTGTTGCTGTCGTTTTTGTTGTTGTTGATGTTGTTGTTGCTGTCGTTTTTGTGGTTGATGTTGTTGATGTTGTTGTTGTTGATGTTGTTGTTGCTGCTGTCGTTGTCGTCGTTGTTGTTGCTGTTGACGATGATATGTTGATATTGTTGTTGTTGCTGTAGTTGTCCGCTACACAACTACTAGACGATTAGGACTGAACTGGCTCCCAGAACGAGGTTCGAATCCGTGCTGCCCTGAGGTAGCCGGGAGTATTAAGTCGTCGTTTAGACCGTGTTGGAGCACGTCTTGACGCCATTGGCATTCACTGGCGTTAATTTCATGATTCATGTGGCTTTACTCAAGTGAGAGCTACATAAATCTTGAGGCTTAGTGGCACTCATGAGTGATCGAATGATTAGATTAGATTAGCCTCGTCGACAAATTCAATCTACAAGTGATTTTCTCTGTCTAGTCGTAAAGTTTAAATTTATTGACTTTATTGGGGCTAGCGACTAGTTATTAGCCGATTAGCCATCCTAGTTGTTGGCTTTTTTTTGTTGGTGGTATTGTGGAAGCGGATATGACTTTATATATATTTATATATTATATATTTATATATATGTTATATATATTTGTTATTATATGACATCGCATATTATTTTGAATGCCTGGTTATATTTATAATATCATAAACATATAATATTTCGATAAACAGATATAAAAGCAGAACTTTTTTTGTATATTACAAACCCAACGACCACCGACATACCTGAAACGTACAGGTAGACTTATGATGTTTAGGCGCTATGTTAATGATGATAATGATAATGATTATGAGTTTGATGAAATCCATTCGTTGTATCAATACGGTAAAGTTGATGATAAGGCCATTAGCTTTATTTTTTATTGGTGTTTAAAACAGGGTCGGATTTATCCACCCGATTTCCATCCCAAGTCCCTTGTGGACTTTTTATGGACCAACCTTTGTCGTACTGCTGAAAGACATGACAATCTCGTTCCTGTGGGCATTTAACGCTGTTGGACGGTGGTAGCGCCGACGGATTCGTGACACACGTATCATCACTTCCAGGTCCGTTGTAACTGTATACGCACGAGTAACAAATCCTGTCCGATTGCAATGAAAGAGACTTCAGTCCTGAAGACAAGAGCAGAAACACATTATTAATTATGATATTAATTACGTGCATACTTGAATATTTACACAGCGCCGTAAGCCTAAGCATCGGGCTTCGGGCTCAAAAGATAAAACATTTGATTATTTTGTTCTTTAAAGCACTTCGAAAATTCTATTAGGCCAGGCTAAATCAGTTAATGAGTTACATTTTCTTAACCCTACTAACATTGTCGCATTAATCTCAGATCAAACATCGGACTTGAGTTAGGGATTGTGAACAAGGTTGGTACTGCGGTCAGGGTTATGATCGGGATTAGGATTGGGGCAAGGATTAGGGTTAAGGTCAAGAGTTATTTGTCTTACCTGAACTGATGGGGAGCATTGCATCGTAAGTGAGGGCAACAACATTCTGGTTGTTGCAGAAATCTTCGTAACATGGAATCGAATTTTTTTGGACTTTATCGTCTGCGATGTGTTCCAGATTTTCTTCTCCACAACCTCTTGTTAATTTCCACAATTCTTTTTCTTTTATTAGAAATGAGATAAATGCTCTTGCGTTGACCATGGTTAAAACGATTTTAAACTCGAAACTTACATTAACTTTTAAACTTGTATGTTAACTTTGATGAATAAAATAATTCACTAAACATTGTGAAAACATACCCTTAAATTCTGCGATAGTCAGACACATGTCATGACATTCGGAAATCGATGATGAAGTGAGAAATTCACCGGGATTTGTTGCACAAAATTGATTAGGTTCTTCCTTGATTAAGGTGTGCGTACAAGAGTAACACTTGAGAGAAGAGCAGGCTAAAACCAGAAGACATTATTAAGATTAAAATCAATATCATGAGCAATTGTGCTTTTTAAAGATTTTTTAAATTTCTACAAAAACTCGAAAATTCGCTAAACAACTTCTTAGAAGCAGAGATGCGAGCATCAGATGTAACATATTCGGTTGTCGAACTTGTCTTTCTACTGTTGAATTTATTCTGAGCTGTTACATTTAAATGCGAGCCATTTGTTTAAATTTATATCGCCAACGGTATGAGGATATCTTGAGCGAATTCAAGTGCTCTTAGTTAAGAATCGGCGTACTTAACCTCCACGGAATTTGCACCGTGAAGTCATTTTTTAACAAAAATTATTACGTTAATATCTTAAAATTTATTTTCTGATAACAAATAAATAAATGCTAAATTACTTTCAAGCGATGTTTAATCTACAGTCGAATAAAACATTTAATTCCGTTGTTATGGAAACGCTTTCTTGACCAAAACATGGCAACTGAGGAAAACACCGATAGATTCTATTTTGAAAGTCGGTCTATTCAGTTAAAATTTTTATTTTAAATACAAGTTTTAAGTCCAAAAATTATATTTTAATTCGCATCGATTAGGATGTGTTCTTCCCGAAGATAGCGACTCAGAATTTGATTATGGTTACGTCCCAGAAGACGATGGAACAAAAAGCGTGGGTTAGTAATTAACTTCTGATCCGATAATCCGTCAACGTTAAATAAAATAAAATAAAATACTGTTCCTATTATTCTCAAAGTCTCAATGTTGCACATTAAGTTTGCAAATTGATTGCGTCTGTTTTTGTAGATTTGAATCCAAATGAACGTCTGGAAGATGCTGTGAAAAATGTCGAGGAGGTCGCAGACGTGGTTCAAAAAGAGGTAACACTATTAATAAGAAATGAAAGATATCAATTAATTATTCATAACGTTAATTTAATTATTCATAGCTGATTGGTTGGATTATATTAATATAACGTAACACTTTGCATCTCCACATGTCTGTTGCTTGCAGACTGTTAAGCCGGCAACGAACCTGCCGAGCGTCTTGTGCAAGCCTGAGTTGCCAGAAGATTTTGTGAGAAACTTCCTGGTCACTAAAGGGATGCAAGATACTTTGGATGCATTTCAGGAGGAATGGTGATGACGATGGTGATGATAGTGATGGTGTTGATGATAGTTCCCGAAGTCATTGCAATGACTTTGAATGATGAACCTAGTAATAAAGTCAATTTCCCGATAAAAACGATGACAATGGTATTGATTGTAACAATGATAATGATGACATGTCATGATGTTAAATTCACTAGAGTTAAATTCAAACGAGCATCTGACATCACTGATTTATCGATGAATGTATCCAACGAATTTAACGTTGCATCCTTCGCCGATTATTTTCAGGTACAAAATGCAGTCGATGGGCCTCGTGCGGCCCGAAGACGGCCAGCCTCTGGATGATGCTTATTCTGTTAACCTCTGCTTGGAGCAAGAACTTGCCTGGGTCAACAAAGAACTCGACTACCACAAGAAGCTCTTAGAGTGAGTGATGATTGCACCTATTATTATCATATTATTAAAGTATCAACTATGTGACACTTGTTGTTATAGTTAACTGAAGGTTGCTTGTGATAATGGTCGTGCACCTTTAGGCTTTGTAACTGTGGACGCCAAAATAATGTCCAAAAACTGTCCGCCTGGTATTTAGAAATAGTCAATTGTTTTCAACTATTTACTCCGATTATGTCTATGAAATGATAGCTACTACATCAGCCACAACTCCAAGATATTTAAAAATATTGATATATAACTCCAAGATATTTAAATCAGGTAGAATGATTTAGAAATTTAACCAAAACAATCTGACCGATCGGCATAACTATCGACCATTCTCTACCCTCTCGAGGAGGAGCAAGGACAAATATGCCAGGGTTCTAAAGGAAAGAGACCATCACAAGATCAACCATCGGCGTCTGCACCAGGAGAAGGAAAGGATGATCCTGGAACTGTCTCGAATGAAGGAGCACCTTGGAAAATACGAGCCCGTCGTTGCCGAGATTTCGACCAAATATCGGGCCGCCATGAAGGAAAAGATGCTGACCCGCTTGGAGCTCGAGAAGACCAGGAACCAATTGGAGTGCTGTGCAGGTGAGCACGTGACCTGAGTTCGGCCAATCGGGATTCGCAGGCTTATAATACACTTTGTATAATATTATTGTGATGGATGTGACATTGTTTTATTAGGTGATAGACTTTGTTGTTAGTTTTTGTATTATTATTATTATTATTATTATTGTTGTTGTTGTTGTTGTTGTTGTTGTTGTTGTTAATGTTGCTGCTTGATTTTGTCATGCCAACATTTATTTAAGCCTTTTTTTTTTCTTATTTGCAAAATCTTAACTAAACCGACGATTTTACTTTCATCTAGCTCCCAGATACAACCAACCAAGGGTGATGCCGCTGGACCATCAGCCACCAGCCCGCACCCCCGTCACCAATTTTGACTCCAGTTATGTTGCCCGGAACGATAACGACGATGACGGCGATGGACCATCGGATGGCAAGCAAATGTTCATCACCAACATGACTGCCGACAACTTCAACGACAACAACAACAACTTCAATGAAGACAAGAACATCAACAACAATCGCAACTTGTGCAAGTACCCTAAGGTTGTCGGGCCAACAAGTGAGAAGGTCACCAAGCCAAAGAAGCTCCCGAGGATTGCAAAAGACCCCAGGGTGAGTGAAAACAGCACAATGCTGTTAAAATGTTTAAACATGTTATTTTTCTATGCTTTGGATCCCCAATGGAATAACACTACAATACATAGTTTCACATTGAGATGTTGGTTATACGCAAGACTTCACAGTATCAAATATTCGTCCACAAACAAGAGTTTACAAAACAAATATATGAATTAAAATTTACCGCTACAACATGAAATGGTCATGTGACTCGATAATCTATTTATAGGATTCAAAATTTCCCCAAGATCCAAAAGTCAATCCTCTCCTGTCTGGGATAAGGATGCCACCTCAATTCCTGTCTGTGTATGAAGGCTTCAAGCCCTCAAAGTTGGCCTTCTTACACAATCTCCCGATAACCAGGTAACCATGCAGAATATTCTACAAATATTAAACTTCTCAAATTCATTTATTAACATCTTTACCGGGGGCGTCGTTCGAGGGGGCATGGCAAAAAGGAACTCCTTGCCCCCCAGAAAAAAGCTGAAATGACGTCCCTACTTGTCATGCATTGATCTAGCTATGGATATCATGTTTAACAAAACTTAATTATGCAAATTAATCACCAAATTAATCTAAATACTTCCCATAGTGTCAAGGTCCATCCTTGCAAGACAAGCTTTGCAACGACGAGCGATGATCACACCTGGAAATTGTGGCTCTTCTCTGACCACAGCAGGCTGACGACAGGGGAGGGTCACATGGATTGGGTGGCAGACTGCGACTTCAGTCCGTGGTTGGTTGAGACGTGATTTGAACTGTGCCAATTAGATCAGTCTGGAATTACCGTCAAGGCATCATTTCGTAGAGTGAACAGATGTCGGTGTCATTTTGTCGTATTTTCGAAAGTCCATCTGTACGACAGATGTTGATTTTGTAACTTGCTGAAAAGATGGATGTGACTCCTTAAATCTTGAAAATCATCATCATCGTCACCGTCATCATCATCAGCGTCGTCGTCGTCATCATCATCACCACCATCACCATCATCATCATCATCATCATCATACTCATCTTTGTCATCATTACCATCATATCATCATAATCATCTTTGTCATCATTACCATCGTCGTCGTCATGATGACTTTTACGTCTTTTTCATTCTCGAAACTAGCGGCAACAGGATAGCCACGGCGAGCGGCGACACCACGCTCAAGATCTGGAACACGAACGACGCCACCTGCCTGCACACTTTCATGGACCACCAGAAGGCAGGTGAGGAGGATGAATTTGTAATCTTCCTGACGACATTGAATGTAAATGTTGACGTCGTTCGTGAATAATAAATACTGCTTCCTTGGTCGTTGATAATTGATTATTAAAAATTAAAATTATTAATAATTTATTTATTTATTTATTGATGGTAATATTTATTGGTTATTAAATATTAAAATTATTAATAATTAATAATTTATTTATTTATTGATGGTAATATTTATTGATTATTAAATATTAAAATTATTAATATTTTATTTATTTATTGAAGTCTGGAGCTGTAGTTGGCATTATGGAGGAGACTTCTTGGCTTCCAGCTCTCTGGACAGCAGTGCTAAAATCTGGGATCTCAACAGGTGAGTGGTCGATCAGTTCAGGTGATGAGAGGAATCATAGTATAATGATATTTATGATTTATATTAGGACAATCACAGTAATGATGACTGTTATTGCATGCTTATGATACAAACACCTAATGCGATGCATATATTATTCAGAATTACCAACGAATTTAATAATAATAGTAATAATAATAATAATAATAATAATAATAATAATAATAATAAAACTAATGATTAAAACAACAACAACAATAATAATAATAAATAGTTAATTTATAAAGCATAGCGTCAAAACTTATTCACAACCGAGCATCAATTTACCGATGGCGCCCTTAGCCTCAGGTGCAGGTTTTCCCTGAGAGGGCACAAGGACTCGGTGAATAGCGTGGAATTCCTCCACTATTCGAACATCCTCGTCACGTCCTCGACCGACAAAAACATTTGCCTCTGGGATGCTAGGATGGTTGGTTGGTTCTGTCTGTCTTCATCAGTGTCTGTCGCCAGTGCCGTTCCCAGGTCCTCGACCAAAGCGAGATGACTTTGAGAGCAGGGCTGAGACAACTGATAGTTCATTTGGTTCCTTCATCATCATCATCATCATCATCGTCGTCATCACCATCATCACCGCCACCATCATCATCATTATCATCGTGATGATGATCATGACTGATAGTTCAATTGGTTCCTTCATCATCATCATCATCATCATCGTCGTCGTCGTCATCGTCATCATCATCACCATCATCATCGTCATCGACTTTGTCGTCATTGTTGTCTGCCAACAGAACATTTGTGGAGACGTATTCAAGGGCCACAAGCATTCGGTCAACCACTGCAAGTTTAACATGAAGGTGGGCTCTTTTATTTTTTCCTTGGAATCATCATATAATCATCTGATGGTCATCAGGTAATCATCATCATCATCATCGTCATCGCCGTCATCGTCGTCATCGTCAATGTCAGGTTATCATTGCCGTCGCTTAGTCTTATTGCTAATTAACCTTCCATGCATTCTGAATTTATCATAATCATAAATCATAAAATCACAAATCACAACCTTTTCGTCGTTCCCGCTCCTATCAAGTCCTCCTAATTACGAAGTAGTATTGTGCTATTTATAACGAACAATAATCTGGATTTAAAAAAACAGGGAAACATGATAGTCTCCTGCGACAGCTCGGGACTCGTCATGACCTGGGACTTGAGGGCCAGGAAGGTCGTCAACAAGATCGACTGCGGACCCAGCAACGCCAACATGGTGTGCTTCGACCCGACCGGGCTGCTGGTCGTCGTGGCGACGGGCGACAACCTGGTCAAGGTCGTCGAGCTATCCAACGAGAAGGTGATTTTCGACCTGCTCCTGTCGAGTCCTTATCTCGTGCTTGTCGATGAGCATTGTCGTCGGCGAATGCGATGACTCGACACTCAATAATTTCCAAAAATAATCTGCGATTTAGAAAGCACGCCCTGCCGCGCAGTATATTTTTCGTTGCCCTTTGTCCGATCCGTCCTTGTAAACGTCGGCCGACCTTTAACCCCTCAGGTTCGAAACATGCCAGGTCATATGGGGTCGGTTCAGTGCATCAACTACGACCCTCAAGGAGAGTACTTCATCTCGGGAGGCAACGACAGGGACGTCATCATTTGGTCTTGATGGCCAGGATTTGCAGAACTCTCCAAAGATCAGAGTAACAGGAACAGAAGACGTTATCCTGTAAATATTTTCTCGAATCGTCTGCTTTTTTTTTATATTATATCGTCGACTACATTAAGTCGTCCGCGTTGAAGACTTACATTTGAAGAATTTATCAACAAATCAATGTCAAAGTGTTTTGTTTTGGCGACCATGCCACGTGCTGTCAACTAAACTCTAGTGGAAAATAAATGTTTCTTTCTGGTAGCAGCAGAGACAAGAAGTACGACTATAAATTAACCAGACTGTAATAAATTTAAATTTAGATATTTGAAATATAGAAAATATAATTTGCTTATCAAGACACCTTTGGTTGCACTACTTGAGATTCTAATTCCAATTCTAAGAGATTTTCAAACACATACTCAGTGCAGAAGCATTGCGAACAAACTGATTGAGAACAACTGTATTCAAAATAACTACAATGTTATAGAAAAGGTTTTTTTAAATATTTACAAATCTATGTGATCAAGGCAAACATCCAAGAGATAAGTCCAATCAACAATGAAAATAAATATGTCTGTGAATTAAATTGAAGATCTGCCTCTCAGCTTCGTTCTATGGTATTCGTCGAAGCTTGAATTGTCCATTGTATCATCGAATTGATTGAGAGCTTCTGTTAACCTCTCTTGGTATTCCAATTCATCCAACAACTCATCAATGAAACCAACGGGGATTGTGTACTCCTGGAAGCCAGTTACAAAACTTGAATCCATTTCAGAAAAATCTTTGGAGTCGTGATGATTAGGCAAACGTCCAGATAGTCTGGCCCTGCTGGAATCACAATCTGAAAAGTCCAAAGAGTCTGTGCTGTCATCGAAGTGCCTTAGAGCTCTGGTCCTCACCGCCTGTTCCTCTAATTCTACTTCTTTCTCTTCGATCATCTCATCTAAACTATATTCTTCTTGTAATTCACGCACAAAACTTTCGGAGAATTCGGAGTTGAAAGGATCATCTGAAAGATCGCCTATGTCATGCTTTGAGTAACGTAACAGTTTCTCAGACGATAGACTTTTTCTCAATACAACTCCTGTGAATTCTTCGTCTATTCTTTCATCTAAAACTGGCGATTCTGGCAGTGTCTTGTCAGCCATCGAATAAATCTTGAGAATTACAGCCGAACCGAAATTGTAATAATGCAATTAAATAAATAACAGAAATTCTTGACAACGCATTGTAAGCATCCACTTAGCACCGATGAGAGTCAAAATTTAAAAAGCCCCGTTGTTTACATATTAATAGATAACAAATCATGATAAAGTAAAACTATGAAATTTTACAGTAATATATAATTAAAATTCAAAAAAAATGCTACTAAATTTTAAATTAAGCAATAATTCAATAACTTGATAATAGCAGTTCATTCACGTAAATTAGATGATATATTTTTGTTACATAACTTTAAAAATTACATAAAAACATTTTAAAATAACAAATTTTATCAAATAATTTTTTTTAAGTAGTTGGGTAAAACACGATAGTGTCAATATTTGTCCTTGACTTGGCCCACCGGAGAAAATATCGTCCTCTTCTGAGTTAGTGAGATTTTGGAATTCGTGTCTGCTTTTTAATCCCGCAATATTTTTCTGAGTGAGCATGGATGCTTTGATTTTATTACGTCATTTGAAACATGTACTGCCCATTTTATTCCTTCGAGAACTCTTGTTTCTAGGCATATATAAATTCAACCTCAATCTGATTACCGACGTCAAAATGGATAAAACCACTAAACATGAAATTTTCTTGATTAAAGTTATGTGGACTTCATTAGTATAATTAAATGATTTTCCAGATACTTGGGACAAAATGATGCTGCCAAGAATTGCACTCCTCTGTAGAGGAACAGTCCTTCGTACTGCCAAGAGGAACATTGGAATAACTGCTCCTTGCCTCCAGACTACTGCCACCGATCCGATCCAAAAGCTTTTCATCGACAAGATCCACGATTATGCTGCAAAGAGCAAGTCGGTGTCTACTGATTAGTAACTATTAGCACTAACTATTGATTTTGTTTCCTTTTGATGTTTTTGCAACAGCGATCTGTTGGATTAAGTTGTGTGGATTAAGATATTCATCTCATACTTTTAATAATGTCATATGACTGATTAGTCAATTAGTCGAACGTCTAGTTAGCAAATTAAGTTAAGTTCCAATCTTTTGGCATCTACTGAAAAGGCACGTTGAAATATTGTTTGGATAAATCCAATTCATATTTACTCGCGATCCTTAAGCGCTCCTGTTTAAAGGATTCCGCTTATTATTCCAGCTAAGCCACTATCCAAGCACAATTTCATTCATCCGACATTATCGTTAAAATCCTTCAGGGCGGCCGGAGGCAAGCTGGTGGACATGAGTCCCGAGATGGAGAAGGGCCTCAAGGACGAGCTCGACAAGTTGGCCAAGCAGTACGGTTCCGTCGGGACAGACTTCACGAAGTTCCCCACCTTCACCTTTAAAGGTCAGTTTGGTCGAGCACGAGTTTGCCAAGGCTTAAATATTCAAGAGGGCGGCCGACTATGACCCAAGGGGGTGTCAGCAGGAACGATACCCGAGCGCGGTTTTACCATTTCTTTGAAGTCCTGGGGAACACGCTGTCAATAGCTACGTTAAGAACAACTCCATCAAACGATTATCGTGAAACTGATTGCATGATTGTTTATCTTTAAGATTTTTTTGCTCGCACCTCGGCCGACTTTGAATGTTATTTTGATTTCTCCAGAGCCTGAATTGGAGCCCGTCGGGCTTCAAATCGACCCAAAGAAGTGGGAGGCCTTGCAAGAAGCTCAAGCAGAAGTCAAGAAGGAAGAAGACGATGACAAGTGCTGGTTTGAATACTGATTTGCAGAAATTCCGCGAGTCGACGTCCGTGCCGATCATTTTTTCGTTCTTCGTGTCGCCTGGCGACTCGAGCGAGGAATAAAGTCAATTAATAGCTAAATCATAGCCGTCCTGTTGGTACGTTCAAACTTTATTTACAAAAAAAATTACTTTTGGATTAAAAGTCAGGGGTTTTTAGGATTATATTGAATAACCCAAAGAAATAAAAATGGCAAACGAGGGGTACCGAATCGGTGGAAGGTGTAGGTCGGTTCCAGGGTAAAAAAACTTCGTTTTCGCAAAAAAGTTCGAGGTTTGCTCTCGAGCTGAGATAAATTTGTAGTTTCAGACGTGCGGTAGACGCCGCAGGAGTCGCCTCGGCGACACCGTCGGTGCACGTTTTCCACTTCGCAATTTTCCGGGTGCAAAACATCGGATGGTGGCTTTCTTTGGGGGTAATCAAGGCTTAATCGGTCTTAAGTGTAGATTTTACATTAGCGGGAGGAAGGGTGGTAAGTGCTGGCGAAAGCAGACGCCTCTGACGCGCGTGTCACGGACGGTTTGACTCAGAGGTGCGTTTGAGTGTCATTCAATTTAGAGGAGGACTAAGAAGTTCCATTCGAAAATTCGTCGCTCAAAGTCTCAGTTAATCCGGCGTTTACGTGCCTCGTACGACGTGTCGAATAACACCGAATCGCCATCTTGCTTATTTTTTATTCTTGCCAAATTCATTCGCTAAATTGCAGAATCTAACGATTTTGATTACTTAAAAAAAAAAAATTTTTGAAACTCGTCTCAGCGTGTTTACTTGAAAGTGTAAAATTTTAATTTAGCTGAGATATGGGAAGTTTTTAAAACTCATTACGTCTGGGATTAACGAGGGCAAACTCGTTCCTAGCGAACGTCATCATCCTAATGAAATTGTTTATTCCCGATTTAAGGAAGTTTTAATTTCAGAAAGATTTTAAAAGTTGAATTGAAATTGATAAAAATTGTACCTCAGCACGTCGCAGAAACTAATAAGCGAAATCGATTTACTGTCTTCGGCTCGACGATGTGAACGCTTGCAATAAAATAACATTAATAAGTTGATAGTTATAATCGTACCAAATAATAAATTTTTACCCAAAGCATCATCAGCACTAATTATGATCACATTTTTTGAGATCTTTGGTTTTCCATATTTAATAATAGTTGATTTATATGACGCCACATGCATAGCCATAACCATTCGAAAGTCCTTAGTCTTTAGCAAATCAAAAAGCAATATTAAAGCCAGGATGTAAACCCGAACCCGCTATTCTGCCAATAATTTTGGATGGAGGACGGAGGCAAACTGTGGCCCGCGGGTCTCAAGACAGCCTTGGACACATTTTAGGATTGGATACATTGTTTGTACTGATAATAATACTAACATAGTATTTTTCATTCACATTCATCATTCAATTCTACATCATATTTTTAATGCATGTGATCATCATGCGCTTATGCAAATCATCGACATGAGTAAAGACTATCTATTACCAAATCGTTAAGTTGATTTTAGTCTACATCTCTTTAAACAAATATCGTGGATATCACCGGGACCTTCATTTCAACTTTCTCCAGGGGGGCCTTCGGTGCTCAAACATTCCCGATAAGACGACCTCTCTATGCTTCTCATCAAAAGCCAGTGGGCAATGGGGCAACCACCCTAGGTATCACAAACTAAGAATTTCTTAGCGTGGGGCCAGCCCTGTGGCAAGAAGCCTAAACTTTTGACCATCCCTAACTTAAGGACATGCCTTTCGACCGGGAGAAAGTCGACGCTTAAATTGAACATTTTAAAAGTTAATGTTTAAAATTTCTCAACTAAAATCAAAATAATGAATGAAATTTACGATGGCTTCCGAGGCATTGAACGTGGAGTTCATGAATAAATAAGCGTGGAGAGATATGGCTATGATACTAATAAGGAGGACAATAACATAGCAGCATCAGTCTCAATACAGTTTTAATAGTAATAATAATAATGATGATGATGATGATGATGATAATAATAATAATAATAATAATCATAATCATAATAATAATAACAATAGCAACAACAATAACAA
>MPNW01000060.1:157527-168873 GCA_011800805.1 Hirudo medicinalis
GCTTGGTTGATTGAATCGCTTGGTTGAATGAATCGCTTGGTTGAACTGATTGACGACCAATCAATTACCAGGTCCAAGAATCAGAAGCCATCTAAAAGATCAATCCTTCGATCAGGACGGATCGGAATTGCTCGATTTTGGGTCAAGAAAATCAAACCACCCGCGATCCAGTGAGGACCTGATGGACAACTCGTCGGATGAAGACGGGGTCATGGATTCGAGGGGGGCCATCCGCTACGGGGGTGCCAAACGAGGCTTCTTTCGCTACGGCTACGACAAGAGAGGAGTTTTCCGCTACGGCTAAAATGGCCGCCAGAAAGATGACGTCCAAAGATATTTGATGATCTCCTGAATTGAACTGGTCGATAGTTGTTTTGTCGTAAGAGTCACTCCTAAGTTTTGTTGTTGTTGTTGTTGTTGTTGTTGTTTAAAAGTAAAGTCGATAATGAGTTGTTGCCCGCTTCAAAAATATTCAGATATGTTTGCGTGATTTATTTGGAATATTAACAAGACATTAATAACGTCCTTAAAGTGAATGTTCACTCTGGAATGGCTATAGTTTCGGCTGATTGTAAGGGGTCAAGTGATTGGTTGAAAATATATTGATTGATTGTAAGGGGTCAAGTGATTGGTTGAAAATATATTGATTGATTGTAAGGGGTCAAGTGATTGGTTGAAAATATATCGATTGATTGTAAGGGGTCGAGTACTTGGTTGAAAATATATTGATTGATTGTAAGGGGTCAAGTGATTGGTTGAAAATATATCGATTGATTGTAAGGGGTCAAGTGATTGGTTGAAAATATATTGATTGATTGTAAGGGGTCAAGTAATTGGTTGAAAATATATCGATTGATTGTAAAGGGTCAAGTGCTTGGTTGAAAATATATACTGATTGATTGTAAGGGGTCAAGTACTTGGTTGAAGATATATTGATTGATTATAAGGGGTAAAGTGACTAGTTGAAAATATATTGATTTATTGTAAGGGTAAAGTGATTGATTGATTGTAAGGGGTCAAGTGATTGGTTGAAAATATATCGATTGATTGTAAGGGGTCAAGTGACTAGTTGAAAATATATTGATTGATTGTAAGGGTCAAGTGATTGATTGATTGTAAGGGGTCAAGTGATTGGTTGAAAAGGATATTATTCCAAAGACAATCTTGATTATCGCATCGTATGCTCAAGGTAAAGTTGCTCACGATGACTCGGTCATTCGTCCAACATTTATGTAGCTCTCACTCCCGAAGGCGTTGTTTGAAGGTGGATTGCGAATCCAAAATCAATCGACATTGAGGCATAAACGCGCATCAACCTGACCTCTAACCCTCTAAATCCCGCGTGTGTGATCGACTATTACTTAGTCGTAGGACATAATATGTCAACCTGATTACATCAGTCGACTCCTGCAAGACTGAAGATCAGCCACTGCATCCAAGAAGGAAGCAAGAGCCATGGGAATAGCGTGACGCTTGACTTTCGATGTGGTCCGGCCCTGGAGGGAGCCACAAGTTTTCTTTTGGATCTCGTGAATTAATTCAACTCGCATGCTGAAAACATGTTTATTACAAAGTATGGATTACAATAAAGGTCGCCGACAGAAATTTCGCTCCCCCCTAGGCCGAGGCCCCTACGTTGTGTCAAATGTTAGTAATGGAGAAGCCAAAAAAAGGTCATGACTGTAATATTTTAATTCCGGACGGGACCCTGGGCACTTGCCACCCCTCTCGGCGGCCCTGATGACAATACAGCATTTACCCTTTAGATCGTACTCAACCTGTAGCACAGGGGCATAAGTGTACGTAAGGCCGACCGGGCTCTAGCCCCACCAATACTTAGGCAGGCCTAACAACAGAAATAGCATCGCCCGAGAACGTTTGAATGCTGTTATAACTGAGTCATGTCAGCCAGGAAGCCCTTGATAAAGTTGATAAGAGTGACGTAGCAGACCAAACTCCTGTTGGCCGCCGTGCCTAGGGGGGGGACTTGGGCCCATGCTGTAGGCCTCAATTCAGGCCCCTCCTCCTCCCCAATCTCCAGGTGCGGTCCACAATTAATTAGTTAAGCATATTTTCATTCAAGAAGTTATTAACGGATTGTTTATTAAAAATCGTTCGTCGAACAAGACAGCAAGAGCAGCCTTAGAAATTTCATCCAAAGCGACCCGCAGACGCGTTGCCAATAGCAACGACGCACGCCGCGACCGGTCGTCGTCGGACGCCAATAATGATATTAATAGTCGTGAAAAAAGCCGCTAACAACAACAACAACAACGCTAATATTAATAACGAAGAATAATAATAATAACAACAAAAACAACATTAAAAATAGAATTTATTAATAACAGCGTCTAGCACAATAATAAGGAATTCTTAACAAGTTCTTTTAGCGACGGAGATGATCACTCGAATGAGACCGTGGCAGGTGGAAAGTCGGTGCACGGTCACGGAAAACACCTGGAGAGCAACAAAACGATCCATGACGATTCAAAAACTCAAGACGTTCCAACAGAAACCGAAAGTGATTTTGACGCAAGCGGGAATTCCCTGGAAACCCATCATCATCACCACCACCTTCTCCAATCGACATCCCTATCTTCTGAAATTATCATCATCATCATCATCATCACCACCTGCCAAGTTAGAGGCGGAGGGAATAATTGTTGACGACCCACGACAAATTCGTGTTGTCATTCATCCGACGATTCATTCAATCAATCAATCATTCATTCGATCGATCAATCGATCAATCGATCGATCAATCATTCAATCACTAGGACATCGACGAAGTTTCAGCAAACCTAACTGGTAATCGACCATCGACATTCATAGTAATAATAATAATAATAATAATAATAACGACATTAAGCACTCGACTACAGTAGCATCCTTAACAAACAATCACAAACAACAGTAGCAACAGCAACTCCCGACAAGCACATACCACCCTGACCACTGGGCTTACAAAGTAAGGTTAGCTTAGCGGCTACGATGATAACAACAACAATAATAATAATAACAACAACAGTAACCAACGACACCAAGACTACAAAGCAAGCCCCCGACATGGGACCGGCCTCGTCCTCGAGCAGACCAACCTCCCCTCCGGAATCCGTCGAATGGCAGACGATTGTGGTATTTGCTTTTTTTTCCGAGTCGTCCGCTCAAATCAAGCGTGGAATTCATCGATCGATCGGTAATTCATTAGAAATGAAAATCCCCAGTCATCCGTGACGACGTCAGGCTTCAAGTGACCGGGCAGCGTTGAGTTCTTACAGAGTCCGTTCCAAACGATGAATGAATGAATGGATGGATGAATGACTGGATGCACGAACAATGAATGAATGAATGGATGAATGACTGATGGGGGGGGGGTCTAAAAAAAAAGTAAACAAGAACTCCGAACCAAAACGAAAACACGGCGAAAAAAGTTGTCGGTTTGCCAGCTGATAACATCGACACAACGATAACACAACGACACCACCCCGTCTCCGACCCCCCTACCCCATCATCCGCGGGGCAGTCGAGGGTCAAAGGTGAGTCGACCACAGAAGCGTCAGGTCGAGCACGACGATTAGCAGTGCTCTCCGTTTTGATTCAACGAAGTGGGAGGAGCTTCTGATTTCTCTGGCCCCTCCCTGCCTTTCCTGGCTTCTTCTTGTGCCTCCTCCTCTTCCTCCTCCTCCTCCTCTTGAGACCTGGAGTTGACGACGACGACGACGTTGTCCTCGCTGGAGAGAGTTTGACTGGACTCTGAACTGCTGCTCATGGAAGGCATAAGAAACTGCTCGGTGTCGTCGGTCGACCTCTTTCCCCCGCGACCCTTGCCAGGGTAGTGGTCGTAGTCGCTGCTGCTGTCGCCGGAGTCGTAATCGTAGCTGTCGTCGGTCTCGCTCGTGTCGTCGTCGTCGATGACGATCACGTCGTCCTTGGCGACGTTGCGCAGATTCTGACGTCGGGTTTTGATCTTGATCTTGCGCTGTTTGCGCTTGTACAGCTTCTCGAAGCGTGCGTGCGACTTGCGCTGGAGTTCGGTGAAGTGCGGCGTGTCGCTGTCGTAGCCCGACGTCCTGTCGTTGCTGTCGTCTTCGTCGCCGGCCGCCGTCATCCGAGCGGCAACCGCAGCAGACCCGTTACCGGCACGTTCCTCGTTGTGGTCATTGTTGAAGTCCGAGGAATCGCACTCGTCGCCGCCGTCGTAGCCGCGATCGTCGTCGTCGTCGTCTTCATCGCTTTTACTCCGGCTCTTTGGAGGGAGATGGACAACATTTGGCCTGTCCTCTTCATCTTCGTCATCATCGTCGTCGTCCTCCTCATCCACGTCTTCGGTCAAGTCGATGCAGACGACGCGCTGGCCAGAGGGCACGTTGGAGCAGTTGCCTTCGCCCGGCTGACCCTCCGTGGCCTCGCAGGTCGAGGGCTCCCCGACCGAGGGCAAGACATCGACGGACTCCAAGTCTCGGGTACCGGGAGGGGAATCGGTCGGAGCGGAACATTTCGGAGTGAGACGAGTATCGAAACCGAGGGTTTCGATGGGGGGTCGGGCTGCACCGGCATCGATCGACGAATTGAGCTCGACAGTGACGTCGCTGTCGACCAAAACGTCACTTCGCGATTCTTTTATCGCTTCTTCTTCGTCGTCGCTCGGAACGTCTTCGTCGTTGCAGAGGTTGATCGTCAGGGCGTCGTGGTCTTTCGTCGGGCTCGTGGACTTCTCGCGGGTGCCGTCCGACCGGCCGACGAATCGGCAGGAGTCCTCCGATCTGTCGACAAAATGACAAGAGTTCTCCGGTCGGCCAGAAATCTGGCAGGAATTGTCCGAACGATCGACAGATTCAAGTGCAGCGGACAGGGTGCAACCACCAACGGCCCGGCAGTCTTCGACCGGTCCGTCGGGCACGACGCCCTCCTCTTCGGCGGCGACCCGGTCTTCAGGGTCCGAATTGGAGGTGTCGAGCAGCTTGTTTTCTTCTTCCGTATCAAATTCGTCGAGACCGTCCAAGTCCTCGTCGCTCGTACTGCGATAGTGGGATGTCTCGTGATCATTATTTTGACCACCACGACCGAGGTGCTCCTGCAAGGCCCGACGCTCGGGGCTGATCCTCTTTGCCCACCTCTGGAAAGGGTTCTCTTCCTTTTCCTCTTCGACTGACGAATTCCTTTTCCTCTTCCTCGATTGGTCCGTCGTCCCGTCGCCAGCGACCTCTGTCTTCCGACTGTCCTCCAAACCGAGGATGTCGGCCGAGAGGTCGTACCCTTCGAGACGAGGTCGCTTGGAGCTCGACCTCAGGTACGACTGAGTCTCTTCGAAAAGGAAGTTGTCCATGGAGTCCTCCGAGAACTGTCCTGCGTCAGGCATGCAATCAATGCCGTCACCGTCACTTTCGTGGTCATCGTCATCGCAATCGTCATGACTCACTTTTCAAACTCCTCTCGAACTCCTTTCCAGCATCGCCAGCGGTTCTGCAGTTGGACGTTCGTGCCCTTTCGACGACCCTGTCGAGCTCTTGCTGTACCTGAATTAACGCAACTGTCAGTTCGGCCATAAAATCAAAATTTGAAACTCAATCGAGCGTAACGCGTAATCCGATATCGATCTCTCCTACGAGATCGCAGAGAATTCGTTCCCGTTTCAAAGAAACGACGCCAAAAGAAACCAACGTCGTAGGACTTGGGGGTCTTGCTCCCGAGCTTCGTGACGTTGGCGAACGCCCTCTTGGGCTTCAGGTGTTCGACCAATTGGCAGACCTCGCCATAGGAGGGGTGCAGCGAATAGCAAATCTTAAAGTGGTTCCTTCCCACGGGTATGCAGTACTTGTCGAGGGTCGAAGCCCCGGTAAAGAACATGGCGGAGAAGGTCAGGGTGCGGAGGTCTTCGGGCTCGGCGTCCCTGAGAACCTTGCACCGGCACGGTTCCTTTGACGACGAGTGGTTCTTCCTTTTTTGCTTTTTGAGGTCGACGGAGGGCTGTCAATGGATAGAAAGACGATGATGGCGTTAGCGTAAACCCCTTGAACAGCTAGCTATTCTTTCTATCGTATAAGTGGAGGATGACTATTGTTTATGCTGTATTAAATCTATTAATAACAATGATAATAATAATAATAAAAATAATAAAGCCCACATAATATTTTTAAAACAAGACATGAATCCACAAACAGCTTCCCAGTAACTGCTGAAAGACTGATCGCACACCTATCTTCGACAAACATCGAACGCCTAAAAACCCATCCAATCAGAAACATGCAATGCAAATATCAAACGTCATGAGTACCATGATGGAGTCGCAGGCATGAATCTGGGTCGAGTCAGGGTCGGTGGTGAAGAGGTCGGACAGGTTCCCGACGTTGGAGCACTGCTTGAACTTGTGGTCACTCACGTGGATCTGAATGTAAGGTTGGTCGATGACAGTAACGATCAATGACAATTCTCGGTCACAGTACGATACAAAGACGTCACGATCACTTGACCGAATAATAATAATAATAATAATTACGATAATAATAACAAAAGTAGAAGATACCTTCATGTTGAAATGCTTGCCGATGGCCGACAGAAGATGCTCGCAGCCGAGGCTCGCCTTAAACTTCAGGTTTGCTATCTTCGTCCGACCTTGATCTATCCAGTGACCTATGACCTCCGTGGCACAGAGGAGGCTGTAGGATCGAGATGGAATGAAGGTGTTGCTGGGGTGGAAGAAGGTCGTGTCGACGTACAGGGAGTCCAGGGTCTTCGGGTTCCTTGGAGTTTGCGATTTGGCGCCGGCATTAAATTTTTTAAATAAAATTACTATGAATAACCATTAGAAATGTTATAACATAACCGTATTAATAAGAACCTAATATTAGTGAATATCAAAAAATAAAGGCAGCTCATGGCATTCTAAACATTCACGACGTCATGACATCCGACAACACCGAAAACCACAAATGTCGACTCACCCGTCCGCATCGGAGAGGGACTTCAGGAGTTTGAAGCGGTCTGCAGAAATCCTGTAATCCCCCGTGTACAGTACCCTACCCCCGGAGCCCTCTATCAGACACCTTCAGAGAAATGAAACAAAACAAAACGAATCAAAACCGGCCGGTCGACTCGCGACATCAAAAATCGAGACATCCTCGTCGACTCACATGGCTGAACCCGGGCAGTGACCGGCAGGAAGGAGGGTCAACTTGATCGGCCCGCGCGTCTGAAAACATCTTCCGATCAGAAAGAGGGACGGCAAATTCCGCTAGGCGTCCGAAATTTCGACGCCAGCACTCTCAAATGTCGTATGTCGCGCGGAAACAAAGCATAGCAACAAACAGTGTCGTCGACCTTCCAAAGAACTCACCGAGTCTATCGGAGACGAGTCGTCTTTTCCTGTCGGAACGTACAACTCGGAAGGCACGTCGTCTGCCAGGGAGACCTGAGGAGTTTATGCCAAGTTCGTCAAAAATTAAATTATGAATCCATTTTATCGGGCACGGTCGAATTTTAAAATAATCTCGGCGATCGACGACAATCTCCACAAAACGAGGCAAGAATGATTTCTTTAATGTCGAAGATACATTTTGCTCGTCGCATTAAACTTTAAGCAAAAGGTCGTTCGGACACCTGCCTCCGAAAATCAAAACGACATTTCGACATCGTCGACGCACGACAAAGCCGAGCAGTACGTCGCTTAAGTGCTCGCAATCACCTTTAACCATAAACAATTCACGATCTGCAGTACGAAAGTCATTGGAAGTACAATTGCACGACATGTACTCACTAAGGCGTCCTTGAGGAAGGCGTAAGAGTCTTCTAGGAGGACGAGACTCCTCGTCGTCTCGGAACAGTAGACCTTCAAGTCCGGACTGAAATCAATTCGGCGAATGATCGTCCGAGCGATTACAACGACGAGCGAACAAATTCACGAGAAGAAAAGGAATCGAGGCTCGGCCGCAAAAGGAAGCCGGACGAGACGTCGACGAACGTAAAAACGAGCAAAAAATCAAGTTGTAACGGCGTAATGAATTATAAAGATTATCTAAAATAAACAATTGTCTGCAAGTAATTGGTCTGTGGTCACTGAAAGACCCATTTAGTCACACAACGTGGACGGACATCAAAAGCTTTGGCAGACCGGTCGTCACTGATAATCAGCCTCTCAAATTATCCAGGTATACTAGATAAACTTAATTGTTTGACAAAAAGTTTAGCAGCACATCAATTATTAATGTTATTATTATTATTATTAGTCGCTCCTTTACCGACAGGATAATTATTGTTACTCACGCCCAACAGCCATTATAAATTGTCGTGCTTATATTTTAATTTACCTAAAAACTGTAAGCTGTTACCTAAACACAACTATGGGAATAAATCCAGAGGCGTCTCAATTTAGTGTAAAAATGCAATAATTTCAAGGAAGTCTAGACTGGCACCTGAGAGCCGTTGCTGCAAGTACTACTGCCACTTAGGACTACAAAAACTATGCAAACGTTTGATAATAAAAACCCATTAATAATTAATTATCTGCATTCACAAACAGGTTCCCTTCATTTTGAATTAGTTTCAAATTTACTTTGACAGTATTCTTTCTTTGAATGGCTCGGAGGCAAGTCCAACTGTGTGATCTATACAATTGAAAAAGAACGTCATCGAATAGTTTTTCTACAGCTGTCTAGCAATTATGTATATCTCTCATGATAGTCTCATTTGATAACATATTCGCGATACTAAGAGAACCCTAAATCAGAATTTCCCACTAGATATATAAACAGCGCAATAGATGGAATTCAGTCGGCTCTTAGCAGACATTTATAAAATGTATTTAACGAAAGGCCACCTGAATGAAAATGGGAGAGTATGTACAGCGTAGAAGCCAAGTTTTTGCCGTCAAAACGATCTATAGAAATTCCTGGATATTCTCTAGTTATTCCCTCAAAAGTACTCATTTTTTATTGAGTTTGAGGGCTTTGCATGCGACTTTATTGCTTACTTTTCCAAACGAACAAAACCTCGAACAGAAGGCAAAACATCAGTAGCACGACTCGCGAATAAAAACATCAAACGATAAAATAAAAACCTAATAAAGTTTTCATATTTTAAAATTATCTTGTGTTTCACTAACTGTTTTATTTTAAAATTTAAATTTAAGTACAAATTATTAATAGCATTATGTAAAACTATTAATTACGCCTCAGAAATAAATTATTTACCAAAAAAACTAGATATTGTTAAAAAAATAATATTTTTTAAATATATTTCATATCGATAGATGTTTATGAATTGTATTTTTTTTTCGGTTTTTAGAGTAACCTATGGATTGAAATATAAATTCCTGCAAACCAAAAACTTGAATAACTCAATTTTACAAGAAGGATTAAATGAAATCCAAAATAATGTTTATATGAGCAGTGCAAGAATCAGCGAGATTGAATAAGCTCAAATGTTTAAAATTATAAGAAAAAGGATATCAACGTAACATAATTAAAAAGAATTAGACTATCAAAAGTGCCTATAAGATCGATGTAAAAATATAAATTTTTCTCCAGAAAAACTCCATGTTAAATATAAACTGATAAAGGAATGCATTATAAATTTATCGAGAAGCACAAAGTCAATCAAGTCGATGTGGTGCCTCACAATTAATCAAAAGACGGCAAACAATAAAGAGAAAGGTGAATTTATTCCATTTAATAATGACAACAAAGAAAATGGAGACGAGAAATCATTAAGAGAGAAAAAAAAATAAAGGATAAAGGAAGAAGCTGCAAGTTCTTTCATTCAAGACACCATAATTATGTCATGATGTTCCGACAACTCAACTGGGCCATAAATCTGGAAGAGAATATTGAGTCCATGTGTTATGAAATGAATTTTTTTAAGGCCATCATTCATTTTTTCTCTCTCATTTTTCGTTACCGCTCCACTTCATTCTCATCTTTATTTCTTAAATCCATGTAAACATTTCCTTCCGAGTGCTTATTCCAAAAATTCGAAGAATCACTTCTAAAGTTTTTATCGCCTCATCACAAAAAGTAGTTTTGAGACGTCGATCCAAACTTACATGAAATCCTACACTCGATTCACTCGGTTGTGAAAATAAATACGACGAGTATTTTCTGACGAAAGTTTGATTGCACTTTCGAATGTTTTCAATTTCCCAACTAAACGCAAATATTTTGTGCGAACTACCTCCACAAAACGTTTAGAAGCTCAAAAAGTTTCAAAACTTGGGTCTTCCGTGTTCAGTTTTCAACCGCAAAATGCCTAGCATGCTTAGAATCTCTCAACCAGGCCCCCACTCCGGAATGGGGCTACAAACAAAACTGCGATTCTAATTGATTATGAATGCTTATTCGACTCCAAGACGTCATTTGAGGGCCGAGGATAAGGAAATTTTCCCGACAAGGAGAGAATAGAGGTCGGTCAACTTATTTCTGGTGAATTTTACCCCTTGAAACGATTAGAGGATTAGTCCGTGACTGCCATCTTGCCAAAAATCTTCCTCAGGGGTGAATGTGGACCAGTATGAGCGGGATTCGAGTAATCCAAGAACTCAGAAATATTACACAGCCAGTCTTCAATCCACACCGGCTTGACCCGCTAAATTTCAGAGCAGCGACGAGCCAGATGGACGCACTTGCGATAGAATATGACTGTGCACCCGGCCGGAGATTTGATATTTTTTTCTTCAGAGTTAAAAGCACGAAAATCGTCTAATTTCCTCAAAAATGTCAGAGAGACAAATGCGAGCGCAGTATAATGGCGATATCTCCCCTCCCGGATTAGCAACCCGGTGCGTTTGAATTTAATTGTTCATACATTTTAAATCTGAATTAAACTTTAATCATATTTATTCGATCGTTTGAACTTATGTAGCGCAGACTATTCTTTGGTCTAACCATGGTCACACCTTCAATCAGAATATGGGCGTCATGTCAAACCCAGGGAGGTCCCGACAAATTAGCCGCTAAATAAAAATTCCAATTAAATATTAGAATGACAATTTGTGGTCGTTTTTACAAAATCCGATTTTTTTTGGCGCAAGCCAGGATGCGAATCGAAGGCATCTTGGTTGGTTCGTTTGGCAGAAAATAAGCAAATACTACTATTAATACTAATCCGAATTGAAAACTCAACAGATGACAAAGCTGACTTAAAATAATTGACTCGCATAAAGTTATAATCCCGTCAGGTTAATGTCTTAATTCAATTACTCACCTGTAGATTGCCTACAAAGTCTAACAACAACAACAACAACAACAACAACAACAACAACAACAACAACAACAACAACAACAACAACATGGTAACATTTTTCTGGTAATTTCTAAATTTCTTCAAGGAAAAATCATTTTTTAAGTTTGATGGTCC
>MPNW01000061.1:2352-118769 GCA_011800805.1 Hirudo medicinalis
AGACGGTCCTTTTACAATCATCTCTAATGCTCGTCTGCTACGGAAGTAACGCGATTCTGCCCGCGGTATTGGCAGACGTCTGTCGACGCTTCCTTCGACGATAGCTCCTGGCGGTCCAAAACCACCGGACAATTCACGCAGTCGACAGGATATTGAACCTGATTTATGAACATTGTTACACACAGCATTGTAAAATTTCTTCACCGCCATATTTTCATTTAGTTATTTATCACGTAATTATTAGATGTCTTCAGTTCTCCTTTCTGTCTTTTCGTTCCTTTGTTCTTCATTTAAGACCCTCAAAACACCTATCAGGATTATATTATTAACTCTTTGTTAAAGTATAAAGTTGGTAGTAATATATGTAACAATTTTTTCATTTATTTTCCCCACAACTTACGAAGCTTGGCAATTCCGGAGACTTAGCGCGATCTAATTGTTAGGACGCGGAAGTCTCAACGATGGCAACTCGGGCACTGAACATCCAATTATGTAACGGACTTTAACAAAAAAGAAAAGGCGGATTCCTTACAAACCCTTGGGACAGTGGCTAACTGATTTAAAAAAATGTAAGCCATTCGACCACTCATCCTCCCTCAAATTGAAAACACATGTTTTGGTCGTTTTTAATGCGACATAAATTCTGCCATTATCAAATGCAAAAAAAAACATAACGGCTTATTTGACTGTGACGCTGATGATGTTCACATCATCAAATGGCTTGTCATTGTGCTTGTTGGTTTTCACAAGAGAGATCTTCTGAACTACATCCATCCCTTTAGTCACTCTTCCAAACACTGTATGTTTTCTGTCCAGCCATGGCTGGAAAATTCAATTAAATAACAGTGAACCTAAGTACATCTCTTTAAATCATGAAATAGCATTTAAAACTCACAGTGGGGACGAGGGTAATGAAGAACTGTGAACCATTGGTGTCAGGTCCACAGTTTGCCATACTGACAGTAAAAGGCGCATCATGCTTCAGGTTCCTGTGGAACTCATCCTCAAATGATCCTCCCCATATTGACTCACCTCCAGTTCCATTGCCTGGTGAGAAGTTGGTTAAATGAATTTATGGAGATCAGATCATAAGAAACCAATAGCAATGATCGTAGGAATGCTTAGCTGACACAACAACAAACAATTTTTGGCAATATTTCTTGGCTAACCAAGAGTAAGTACAAACTGAAATTGTTAGATTGGTGTTGATCTTGTCATTACCGGTTGGATCTCCCATCTGTATCATGAAACCTTTAATGACCCTGTGGATGAGATGGCCATTGTAATATCCATTGCGACTGTGCACACAAAAGTTCTCCACAGTTTTGGGGCACCTGAAATTTATAGAATTGATTAACTGATAACAAAATCCATGAGTAATATTTTTGCTATATATATATATATATATATATATATATAGAAGTCAACGCTAACTCTTTGTGGAACAATGTAATGTGAATATCTCCCATGGTTGTGTGAATGACTGCATTGTCAGAAGTTCTCGTGTAGGAAACATCCTATCATGTTAAGGTAATGTTAAGTTTATGACATGCCTTTGTTAAGAAGCAATGAATGCATTTATCAATTACAAAACAATTACTACAAAAGATGTAATAAGTGAACTTGAGGTTGTAATAATAACAGCAAGATTGTAAGAACACCACATTTGTTGTAATAACCTGAGCAGCAGAGACTATTTCCTCATTTGTTGGTTTCTCATTGAAAATGTCTCTGTCCTTCTCCTCACTGAAAAGAAATAAAAGTCATTGCAGAATAATCCACTGCAATGCACAAGGTACTTACATTTGAAATCTTGTTATACATGTTAAAATCAAGACATAAATAGCAATGTAATAACAATAAAATATCAGACATGAATAGCTTCATTTAAGATTGAGAAATTATAGAAACTGATGTGAAAACCAACTTTTTATCCAGTGGTTCTCTGCTGGAGAACAAGTAAAACCTGAAAACAATTGAACTTCATTACAATTGAGTGAAAATTATTCAACCTAAAAACTGATTCTTAAGTATTATTTAATATTAATCTGGGAAGAGGCACATATTGAACATTTTGGTGAGGGGTGCACACTGTGGCAGATTAAGGGTGATGGCACATCAAATATTTTCATCCAAAGTCGTATATTATTGAAATAAAATTGAAATTAAATTATTTCCCTGCCCCCCATAAATCCGTCACTTTGTCTGGAGATCGTAACAGTTGAAATGAAAAGATGAAATAATCAAACCTATTCTTCTTAAAGGCTGTGCAGAATAAGATGGGATCCAATTGTATGGTGTTCAGTGCAGGATTGTCTGAAGCCTGCATTTCCACTGTCAGTGAGGATTTCGATGTGTTGGTACCTCCTAGTTTATATTTTATACAAGTAATGTTTAATAGAAGGTAATATTAATTTCATATTAAATTGTGCACAACTGGGGTCTTTAAATAAAATAATTGATCGAACCTTGGAATAATGCCAGTTGTAAGAACCTTGGATTTTCTGCTCTTCCTATCTCCCTCACACACTCATTAGTGTAAAGGTTGACAACTGCAACAATATTACAATTTCAAAATTCATTGCTAGTCATGGTTTTAAACTAAGACAAAATAGATGGATTCAAATTCAGAACAAACCCTTAATTCCGAGCATAGTAGCGTAGAATAGAAAGTAACCACTTCTGTCAAAAACTGCAAAGACAAATACCATAATAATGATAAGTAATGACTTCTACATAATGTTGTTTTATTTTCCTCAAAGCCACATAGTTATAATTAAACTTTAAATTATTTCATTACATGTGACAATTACTTATGTTGCAGTAGTTGTAGGCCTCAGACTTCTCCAACTCCTTTTCAGTTGCCATCCTTTTTCCAAATTCCATGCTTGAAATTTGTTGTTTGTTCTTCAAAAGGGACATTAAAAATATTACATTTTTAACTGTTCAGCTTTTTACCATCCAGACATCATTGAATGTGATGCAAAACTTTTCATAATTTCATTCATAAAGTCAGCATTTTAGTAATTCCAAAACCTCACAGATTGCATAACAAGAGAGTAACATCGACAACCTGTTGCAGATCAGCAAACCTTTGCAGTGATTCATTCAGAACTTTTGTCATCTTTCCCGTCAGAAAATTGAAGATTCTAATCTACAAAAGCGAGGAAAACATTTAGTAACTTACAGAACAATATTACTTTGTCCAACGATGCTATCAATGAAACAAAATAGAAGACATTCAATGAAGTCCTGAGGTACCTTTCTGTCTTTACAAATTGTTGCAAACTTCTTCCCATCATGAGATATTCCCAGACCAAGGGGCATTGTCTTTGACTAATAAATTAATACAAACAAATGCAGTCTATAAATAAAACTTTAAATGAAAAGTATTTACAACCAATCTCGTGAATTTGAATAAGATGAAATTAAAAGAAGGATAATTCATTCAAGTGAAAATGAGATTTAAACCAGTGAAGTTAATGCAATACCTTAACAAACTCATAAAGGTCTGTTTCAGTCTTGAACTCCCACGTGACGTCCTTCGGAAATTCGTAATCATGTTTTGGTCCTGTCCAATATTCGACCATGCCTTTTGTGTCCACCGATATGGCGGTACCATAAACAGGGTTGAACTATCGAACGAAAGTAAACGTTCGGTCTTGATGAGCATTTCAATAATTTAAAACATGGAAAAAATCCTTCTTCATTGCTCAGAATTCATAATTTAACTGGCAAATAAATCATTTTGATAAAACAATCTTTAAACCATCATCCTTAGCATTTCAGTTGTAGATCCTACAAATTAACCCTAACAATAACTTACATACAGAATCATGTAAAAAATTGGGGCATCAAGCTCTTCTAAGTGACATTCCATCAACAAATCACACAAGCTGTTAAGCATCATAAACCAGCTGTTCACCTTCATGAGGACGACCGGATTAGAATGGAGAGAATCATAAGTGTGAAGAGTTTCACCGAACCCCTTGCAATCGTAAACGTGAATGTTTGAAGTGTTTTTTTCTGCCCTGAAATTGCATAGAAATAAAATTTTAAAAAGTTAATAGTAATAACAACTGATGATGCAAACACAAACTTAACATCAATGAAGCATTAATAACAAGTAGCCAAAATCAATAAAAGTGGTCAAAATGTGGTAAACTTGAAATGAAGTATTTGTTAACATTTTGAAATTGAAGAATATCTAACACTGCGATGGCAGGTATCGGATCCCCGGCTGCAAAGACCCAACAACAACACTGAGGAATGTAAGGTACCCTCAGCATGTTGATCATATCTGAAACAATCAACTATTTGCTGAATTGCAATCTTTTAAAATTTTCACTGTGACCATCATTTTAGTGGAAACTTAACTTATTTATGCATTGAAAACCAATTATTTTTGAAGCTCAATAAAATTAAGGAATTATTAGACTTCATAAGACATTACACTATAACATTACTAGTAGTTTGCATATTTTTGTATCTCATTATTACCAAAGTTGATGATGTCAAAGATTTTGATGACTTTATCCTTTGATGAAGTTGAACAAAATTCTCCATTTGCACTAACAGCTAGATCTGTTATTGCACCGCTGTGACATTTGAAATGCTTAACAAATTCTATTCCATCATCTGCTTTTTTGTTCCACATTTTCAAATTTCCATCTGCACTTGCAGTTAATATGAAGTCAGTTCTGTAATGAGCATGCAATAAACATTCAAATTATCATGCCATGTACACAAACCGACTACTAACTTAATTACAAACTTACTTTGATAAAGCAACAAAGTTAATTGTATCTCTGTGCATGTAACTTTTTTCATAAAAATCTGATGAGGGTATGTTTTCCAAGTAAGTCCGTTCAAACTTCAACACTATTCAAACAAACGATTTAGGTTCATATTAATAAGATATATCGTTTATTAAGACCTATGTGACATATTTGAAGCAGAAACAAAAAATACCAAATAAGGTTAATAATTACCCTTTTTCTTTTTTTGCGGCTGAATTATTGCGTCCGATAAGGAAGGGCCAATATCGCATTCGTGTGACTCCTCCAATTGTTCCAGCGTCCGTTTATTTGCCTCTTTTAGATTATCCGTCGACATGTCAAATTATAATCCAGCAAAATCAGAGAAGCACCAATTTTACTATCTCCCGTTTTCTAATATTTGAGCGAAATTTGCTAGCGGTCTTGTCAACACTACATAGACCAAATAGCAAAACACAAAAAGGAAAAAAAAACAAATGCTAAATAAAATTTGTAGCCTCAATGCTGCGATCAACAAATATTAAGTTTAAAAAAAATATCAATATAATAATAAATGCTGCATCTAACTGCATTCAGCGCATCAAACTCACCAACATCAATAGAATCTTTAGCATGTTTCTTACATGGTTTTCATATTTCCTGCTCTTAATCATATTGATTTATGGCTTCTCTCCGGCGTAAAAATTTTAATTCGACATGGTGCCACACTTTTCAAAATCACCCACCATGCATTTCGCATCTCATTAAATGCACATTTGGTTCTGTAAGACCAAACTACAAAATTATGGTCAGAATTGTGGCTTTTGGGGACACCTAATCGACGTTTAACCAATTCTTGAGACCACAAATAAAGATGAACATAGTCTAGTGATTGCAGAACTAAATGATATCGTGATCTGAATTTCACCTCATCCACTTAGGGGCCATGCATTTATGACGTCCACACGGAGAGGGGGAGCGGGTCCAAACAAAGCGGTGCTTACGGGGGCTAGCAGAATGGCGTCCACAAAAATAATAAACGTATTATAAACATCGCAGAATACAGCTACTTTTTGTTAACAATTCGACCCATAAAATGCGTGTGAGAACTTATAAATTTTAAACCTAGATGTCGTGAGGGGGCCTCACTCTCAGCTTGCGTTGTCTTGTGATACCAGCATGGGCATGAAGGATCATTGCACCAGCCTTTAAATTAGGGAGATAGATGTGCTCTTTATGTTGCCGGTATGTGGATTTCCTCAAAGGGGGTGAGGTAACTTGATGATGTTTGTGGAGGGGGGTGCAAAAATATCCAGTTTTCGTGTGGACATCATGTATGGATGGCCCTCAATATCCACGTTATCATTGAGGAAGTGATAAACAGGCATTATTCCAGTGACTAGTTATTAACACAACATGATCGACTCTTTATCTTGGGCAATCCCATGCAGAAACTTCCAGAAGAAATGCTAAAGTTTCGCAAGGAGTAAGTGCTTTTGAGTTTGACAAAATAAAGCCAAGATAATGATGCAATAAAATAATTAAGTCTGCTAAATCACCCTAGCTAAAATCTAAAGAGAATGTTGTGGAGTGCACTGAGCCCAAAATAATTTCTTACACTATGAAAGAAAATTACATATTTTCCTCTGAACTGTAGTAGTCACAGATTGCACAAAACCATTTTCATTATGATTTAATAAAAATGTTGCTAAAAAATAAACATTCATTTGATGGACCACATAAAATTAGATTATTTATTTTCCCATTCTGAAGAATTTATGTCATAATCAATCATCATTTTGTCAAGATTTTGCCATCTCCCTAGAATGCCAACATCAACAATTCTATCTTTCCAATCCAACCAACCAACTTTGAGATACTTGCAATGAGCTTCATATAAATCCACTTCATCTCCAAAGTTATCAGTCCACATCACAGAAAAAATGCCAAACGAAAATCTTTTTAAGAGATTGGAATTTTTCTGTTGGAGAAGTGTTTGAAAGTAATCATTGGTCTTTGGATTTCGAATAGAAGCTCCAACGGTGAGCAGCTCATCCATATTTTCAACAAGTTGGTGATGAAATTGCTCTTCAGATGGATTCTTGTGTAGAAAATAGCACAAAGACGTTATTCCTACGCCATATAAAGAGGCTTTAAATGGGTGAGTCTTTATATCATTCCCGACCTCTATGGCCACATTTTTATAGTCATTGTATATGTTTTTGAAATAGTTAGCTGAAACGTGAACAATTTAATGTTAATTTAGCTTTTAATGAAAGCATTAAACGAGAAATACAATCACTCTCCAAATAATAAACTTAAAAACTTACTAATTTTAGAAAATCTTCCATTTTGAAGAAAGTTCGACACTTTGCTAAAACGCAACGCAACCCTCATTTCTCCGGCGAAGGACCATGCCGACTTTAGGACACAACATCAACAATACAAAAGATAAAAAATGTTTGACGTTTATCATTCAAACATTAATACTCAATTAAGTAGAATCTTAATTTATAATCATTTTTTAATAAGGTTGGTTATTTGATAAATACTGAGTTATTAGCATGTAGTTATTTAGTTGTTAGGACAAATAAACCGATAATATGCATGGCGTTATGTTTTGATCTACCGAATGGCTGTTGAACACACGGGTCCCAATGCTTTAATGCTTGTTTATTATAGTGCCGTCGGAAGTCTGTACCACTAAATGATCATATTTTTATTTCGCCTGGCATTTTTTGGAGCTTTGCCGGTTTTGGCTACAATATATGTATCCCAGTTATTGATGAATGCCAGGTTTTATGTGGAAATAGAATTTATTGATTTTTAAAATTAACAATGGCCGGCAACATACGTGATTTGAAAGAACTGATATGCATCTCTCGAAAGAGTATGACATGCAGTGCAGAGGAATGTCATGCGCGGTCAAACTGCGAAGATAGCAACTCATCTGGTAGATTTAGCGATTTAGGTTCGCCAGATTCTGGTTTTACCAATTTCAGTCGAAATGAATCAGATTCAGACGGAATTACTACAAAAGCCACTGAAACTGAAAGCCATGGCTCTCCAATTCACAAGAGATTGAAAAATAATAAAAAGCTGCCTCGTCTGCCCAATCCCAAAAATATCCAGGAAAACAAAATGTCTAAATCAGATGTACCTTCTAGACCTCAGTTGGTGGGGAGCACCTCATTTGAAATTATTTTAGATAATTTGGATTCTGAAGTGGTTTCCAATTGGCTGACAACATTAAATGCAAGAATCGAAAAACTTGTCAAATGGGTTTCTGATTCAACTCATTTCTGTGATTTCTGTCACTTCTGGCTTTCTGTAATTAGCAAGGAAAGCAAAAAAGATGCTTTGAGAATTGAGTACAATTTAATTGTTGAAGATCTCAAGCTTGCAATATCACCTGGAGTGCCTCAGAGTCATCTCATGGAATCAAAGCTGAAGTCTCTCCTAAAAGTGGCTTTCCATGAGTATCCTGAAGGATTTAGTGGAAAAAAGGGAGATATTTTGTTTTTGAACTACCTTTCAATCCTTACATCTACAGAGAAAAATGATTATAGGCAATTATTGGCAAATATAAAGTGCTGCAGCACAATGTGCAGGCAGCATGTACAGAGTAAGTAACATATTCACCTCTCTGATTTTTATTACTGGGGGCATCTTTTTTCTTTATTTTTTTTATAAATTACTGCAATTGACATTTTTAGATGTCTTGGCTATCCGCTCATTTGCACTTGTCAACATTTTTAGTGGAGTTGTTAAATTATACAATAAGCAAAATCCAGAAATTAGTGCAGCCAGTCGCAAGAGAAATTCTGTTCTTACCAGTGCACATCAGATCAATGCAAAGAGGATTTTATCAGCAATAAAGTATTTGCTCACTTTTAAATATTACATAACTTAAGATCAAAATACATTGTTTGTTGCATTTAAAGGTCATCATACGTTGACGTGGTGATTTACTTGATTGAATCAAAGTTTGTCAAACTTGATTACAAAGATGATGGAGATAAAAGTCTTATCTTCCATGCAGTGATTGCAAACAGTCATGAGGTTCTTCAGTATCTCCTTAGACAGGTATGCACAAACCACCAGTGTGAATACTCAAGGACAAAATTTAGGATTAAACATTGTCATCTTTTTATAACTTCCATAAGGTTCATTAGCATCCTGGAGCCTTAAAACTCATATCAGTCATGCTGCTGATTCCTTACAATTTTTCTTTTAATTGAAGTCTTTATATGGTCAATAAAAAGTTTATAAATGGCTAAACATAATTAGGTAAATTATTTTTTAATTTATACTTTCACTTTATTTGAAAGGCTGACACAGAATTTAATTTAGATGCTGCCACATCGCACCGCTCGGTCATTTGTTTGTGTTTTTATCTAAATTCCTTAGAATGACTGGTCTTTTATGATTTACCCATGGCTTAGATTCTTATGCCTCTTTTGGATTGATGCACACTCAAATTTGGTAAGCAGGTACCTTCATTCACAGCTCGATGATTCAAACGGCCATCTGGTGAACGAAAGTGCAGATAGTGGCAACTCTCCTCTCCATGCAGCAGTAAATATGGGTCATGTGGAATGCTCAAAAGAGCTTCTCAGTTGTCCTTACATCAACGTCAATGTGATTAATGAGTTGTGTCACGGAACCACACCACTTCACCTGGCAATCATGCATGGTTAGAAAGATTCATTCTGTTTACATTCTAGTTTATTACATATTATGTACGTTTTTATTTTTAATTAGTACTTTATATATGAACTTCATCATTCATGAAACACATCTCCAGAGCAATCTACATAATTTGCGTAGTGAAAGTCTTTCACGAAAAGCCTCTAATTACCCACTATTGATAAGAAATCCCACGCTTATGATTGCCATTTAAATCAGCTTTTGTAGTATTGGAACTGCTAGAAATGATAACTATTAAGCCATTATTCCCAACAAGTCTCAACTGAAACTTATCCTGGTGAAGGCATATTTCGTTAATTATCGATTCGTGATCATTCAGGCAGATTTGAAATCACCGAGCTCTTAATCAAGAATGGAGCAGACCCTTCACTGGGAATGAATGGAATGTCCCCGACCCAGCTGGTCGAGAAGTTTTCAAAATATTGCGGCATTGCAAATCTGCTAAAAGATCGCCTCTGAAGATCCGATCATACATTAAACACTCTATCATAACTCCTCAACATTCCTTCAGTTTGTCAATAAAAGTTTTTAGTTGTTAACCTTTTTAAAGGATCTGAGTCTAGGAAGCAAATTTAGAGCCAGTAAATGAAGGCAGGTGTCAGCAACAATAAATGCATTGAGACTTAAGTATTGATTGCAAAAGCAGGACCACACAGACGTAGACAGCAATAGACTCAATAAGATAACTTGGTACACTACAGATTCCGTTTATTGTCAAAGAACCCATTAATTTTACAAAGAAAACCTTTGAGTCATCAGTCAACTATCTAGCTTGTCAATGATGGTAGAAGAGAAAATAGTAAACCTCGCAAACAAAGAAGGTTAATAAAATAAATGTCATTATGTACAATACAACTTTTTACAAATATTAAGAAAGCAGCATTTTAATCATCATCAACAAACACTCCATTCCTATTGGCTAGCTTAACTGTCCAATTTAAAAACAAATATTTCAGACAAACTTCGCACACAGGGCACAAGAGCTAAACAAAAAGGAGCCCGCGCATTATCAGTTGAGGTCCATACACGTGCATACGCATGCTGTAGTTAAGGTCCTTTACAAAACCCAGATGCCTAGCGAGATTGTTACACTCATTGGCATGCGTTACAGTAATCTTAAGGACAAACAGTACCAAGATTTGGACACCATGCCGTCACCACCATTTTCACCATGGGAAAAATTTGAAACTCAAAGTTACGTGTGGGTTTGCGTACGGTACATAATAGATCGTTGGAGTATGTGCTAGATTTGGTGATCAAGGTGATGAGCAGAATAGAAGAGCACTTGAAGATGCAAATACTGAATATACACAGCCTTCCCATCAAACAGTCTCAGCCAAAACTGTTGTGACAATGATGCGACAGACTTCTTGGAAATGAATTTATTTTCTCTCAAGAATGGACTGTCTCTACAGAACAAATGAGAAAATAACCACTAAACCACACTTGAAGCATGTGATCAGACATGAAAAACTACAACAGGGCACCATCCAGAACGCCACAGGGCGTATGTTTGTCAATAAAATGCACTCTCAGACTCATGCACACAAAGGTGAACGAATGACTTAGAACAATGAAACAACCATGGACAAAACAATTTTAAGCTCTTAATAAATCTTTCAACTGCTTAACAAATGTGCACACAACCATTTCAGCCATAAGGACATCAACAATCCAATTGCCTCGAGCAGTTTACACCAAATAAACCACAAGAAGAAACTGATTTAGCATGAACTTCTGGAATAAAATGAAAAACCCTAAGCTAGTTTAAAAATTAAATGCTGCTTAGACTACAGTTTGTCGGCTTAAAAGCTCGTGTCCGTGACCAAAGCAAAGAAGCATCATTTTAACTCCATCCAAAGTGTACAAAAATAAAACAGGAAAACAACCTGCATCCCAGTCTAGCAAACTATTCCTACATTGGCAATAGTGAGCTCAAAATGACTGAAAACCTGCAAAGGACAACAAAAAATGCTCAACGAATGCATAAGCTAGGTCCACGTCCCTCAACACCCCATTAACTCCGACCCAAAGATCGAGACCTGCCGAGGATCAAACAAGGATTGTCCTCCGACAAAACCTGTAGACATTCATGGCCACAATCCAGGGCCCCGGGAGACGACATGCAATCGGGCATGCGCCTAAAATAAATCTAATTTTAATTATAAGTTATTCGTGAGATTAGCTTTATCTTTATGTTATGATGAAGTTTAACCAACCAGACAAAGTATGAAAGCATTGTGTACAAACAGGCTAACCACACTACCTATGTACAATATTTACACAGGTCTGTGCCATCTAATCATTATGGCCTTGGTAGGGCATTGCTATACAAAGGCATAACACATAAATCAGACACTTTAGAAAGCCCCAATTCCCCATTGGAAAATCAAAGCCAGTTTTATGTTTAAAAAAAAGAATCAATCTAACCATTACTAACATCTCAACAAAGCTGAGTTAAAATTTTCTTATGCACAATTCCTATGAACCCAATAGAGAACACAAACGAGATGAAACAAAGTAGTGGATAAATAACACCAACCGAATCGAGCGAATCAATGAATTTAAATAAGAGTCAATGAGAATTGAGGCGACTCACACACAAAAATAAATCACTAAGCAGGCAATGCACAAGCTCACAAGACAAGCAACTGGAAATACAAAATGCTTCGTGCTCGTTAACTCTCCGCTTTGGCCGTCGACTGCTTCTGACAAGGCCTCTCTTGAAAATACTCAGATATTTTGTAACTGCTCATCAGGAGAAGCACTGTGAGGTTATTTTATTTAGTTTGTTTACAAGGTGTCACATACGTACCAAGCAGATAAAGTTCTCACAGAGGGATAAGTAAGCCTGTCCTTAAGACATCAATAACAATCTGATGGTTGAAAATCAGCTAGAACAACAAACCACAAGAAATACTGAACAAAAATTAAATTCAACCCTGCTATAGCTGGTCGGCATATCGAGAGAGTTGATCCTGCGGAATGACGACTGCAGAATTTGGATTCTCAAAACCTGTGCCATGGTTACCACTGCTGTTAGGGGCATTGGTGGACGGAAGATCGGAGTGCAGCTGCGTCAGCATGACTTGATCGGGCCGCGACTGCTGACTGTCGACCGGCTCGTTGTTGTTCATCAGCAGCATTAGCGGAGCAGAGGCAGTCGAACCCATCATGGCATGGGGGTTGCCTGCAGAAACCTGGTGCTGGAGAGAATTTGAATTCAATCCCAAACCGACCGGAAGATTCATTCGAGTGGCTGTCATTCGTTGTACCATCTGCTGTTGCAACTGAGCTTGGAAAATGGGACCTGCTGCTCGTGCAGCAACGTTGTTCAGTGCAGGATGATACTGTTGCATCTTTATCAGCTGTTGTTGTTGCTGTTGAACATTGATGTTATTGGAGTTCTGAAGAATGAGTTGAGATTGTTCGTTGGATGGCAAACGGATCATGGAGGAAGCATCCGTATGTTGAGACAGACGAATGTGCTGAGGTTGCTTCAGGGAGGAAACCAGCACGTTGGAACGAGGGTTGTTCATGCCAGCTTGAAGCCTAGGACTCAACAACAACCTGGCCTGTTGTTGCTGCTTCATCAGCAAACTTTGTTCTTGCTGCATTCCATCTTGACCCTGTTGTTGACTCAATAAAGCAGCCGAAGGAAGAAATTGTTGTTGCTGCTGCTGCTGTTGTTGTTGTTGCTGTTGTTGTTGTTGCTGCTGCTGTTGTTGTTGTTGTTGTTGCTGTTGTTTCTGATGCAAGTATATGAAGAAAATCTATAGCGATCATGAAAACATCACATGATTTTGAAGCATAACCCAGAAAAGAGAACCTTAAAGAGGACCTGCAAGAGTTGTGGATTGCTCTGAAAGAGACTGATGATCTTCTGTTTCTCGGCACTCATAGGTGTGGAGGAGACAGGCCTTGAAGTTAGTTGCGGTCCACCGATTTGATGAGTCGTGACGGCAGTGACTACGGAAAAGTTTGACGTCGGAGCTGCAGTAGTCATCAACAAGCTCAATGAGTCTGCCAATTAATTAAGATTTCATGAGGAAGTAGGAGAAATAGAATGATATAAGTAAGAAGCTAGGTAATGACCTTGCTGTTGTTGTTGCTGTGGCATTCCTTCAAGCCACATGGTGTTTGCAGAGCTTTGCTGAGCATCACCCTGTTGCACAACAAGAGGTTGTTGCAGTTGCAGCTTAAGGGTGGAAAGCTGATTGTTGGAGTCTGAGGGAATGAGGGCAGTTCCGATGATCTGTTGAGACCCTCCGCTGTTACTCAGTGGAACCACGGTGGCCTGCGAACTATCCATGATCTGAATCTGTTGAAATTGTTGTTGCTGTTGCTGCTGCTGAAACTGTTGAAGTTGCTGCTGCTGTTGCAATTGTTGCTGGTGCAAAATCAGACGATTGGTGAGAGCAGCCTGGTGCGTAGATGGAGTAGAAGGAACCACACCCACTACTGGAGGCGTCAGCTTTTGGGGAACAGGATGGTTGGGCTGGTGAGTCTGATATAATCATATAAGCACATTGATTTTAATATGAAAAGTAAACGCTTTATTTTCAGCTCTTTGACATTTCTTTAATCTTGTGATGAGAAGAATCGAAAAATCATCCACAACATGCCATCATTACTTAACCTGAATAGATGAAGAAGAGGAAGATGACAGCGAGCTTCCACTACCACTACCATTTTGTAGCATAGCTTCGATCCTCCTGCGCATAAGCATGGCCTGTTGCATCTTCTGCTGGGTTTGTTGCTGCTGCAGTTTCTGCTTGAAGTTGAGACAGAAGGGAACTTGGCATTTGGACTCCCTGCAGTGCTTGGCATGATACCAGCAGAGAGCAAACAGCTGCTTGCACACCGGACAGCTGTTGGTCTGCTTGCGCTTGCAGAGCTTTGTGTGATTCATGACCCTCTTCATCTTCTGACAGCTAGCCAGGCGACAGTTTGCATCACGGCAGGTGCAAGCATGGAGTAGAGACTGAATGCACTTTTGAATGGAATGCCTTCGAGCCTGGAACACATGCACACATTAAACAACAAACCAAATAAAATAGTAAACAAAAACAAAACAGTTATCAATTTAAAATAAGCTAGTAGTTAAGTGCAAAAATCACTACCCACCTCTTGGGGATTGATGAGGCTGCTGTTGTCAGATGACCCTTCACCCGAGCCATTGCTACCACCACTTCCCCCGGCCATTCCACCGACACCGATCGAACCACCACCTCCCGAGCCATCCAAGTCGAGAGATCTTTTCTCCATCTTGTGTACATGATTGAGTTTCTCATAACAGGAGACACATAGATCAAAATCCTGTCAAGAGATTTAGTGGAGCAATGAAATTATGGAGTGATATATGATCATGAATTACTAATAAAGGAAAGGACCATAAATCCTTCTGCATCGGCGACGGGTTCTTGTCGACCTTCGGTTTTGTCGGCAAGGTCGTGTCTAATATTTGCACTTTTAATTAGACGAAGAACTAACGTCACAAACTGTGCAGTGGTAGTGGGTCTCGATGTTGGCCTTGCAGTTGTTGCAGGCATAGACAAAAGCCTCCCTCCCTTGAGTGTGCAGCTCGTACAGCATCACCAGTGTAGAAAACTTTGCCCTTCTGAGAGATGAAAATTCGTAGTGCCTCTCTCTGGACATCATGAGGAATGCGTCTCTTCCGTCCATGAGGTCGTTGGACACAAAGGGATCGGGGTCCTGGACGGGAGGAAGGGTCGGCGTGCTCTGCGCAGAGTGCAGCTTGACCACAAAAAAGACCTCTTTGTGCTTCTCCATCATCTGGAAGAGTTTGGATGTCAGCTCGTTGCCATTTCCAACTTCAATGCGAGGGGGTTGATTCTTTTTGTTGCCAGCCTTCTTGCTCGATGCAGAACCTGATGAGCCACCCTTATTCTTTGAGTTCTTTTTCTTCACTGCACTTTTTTGACCTTTCTTTTTGCCTGACTGAGAAGACTGAAATGAATTAATTTCACTTAAGCATCTGACATCACTAAGAATGCAATTGCCTGCCACAGCATCAATAACAAGAACTACAAATGCACTGACTTCAGCACCACCAGATGTGTTTCCATCATCCACGTCCATGGAGTTTTGATCTTCAGTCATGCTTGTGTCTGGAAAGGACATGGAGGCACTGATCGTGGAAGCTCCAAACATCGTTCCTGCAGACGATACAGCAGACGACGACAAAGAGACGGTAGCAGAGAGGGAAAGTGCATCATTCTCAGACTCCTTTCTCTTCCTGTCCTCCTCTTGTTCCACTTCTTTTATGCTGTCCTCCAACACTGTCGGCCAAAAGTCTCCTTCAAAGTATGGCAGTTCTATGGCACTTGCTAGATTGTTTTCTATTGCATCCCTCAATATGTCCTGTAAGAGAATGTCAATGAATAAATCGACCAAAAATAATTGTAATGAACTCCATCATAGGACAACAAGAGGTAAATTCAAACCTTGTAGTCAACAACTATCCTCTCCAATATAGCTTTGTCTAGCATTTTCTTGTACCAATCCTGCAACCTCTTCGGCTTAGGTATTTTCATGTCAGGAGGATGGCAATGGAAAATATAGTCATCTCCTTCACTTGGTGGACAAGCCCAGATATGTGCAGTAGCATAGCTGAAAATGATTAAAATACTTGACTTAAAAATTTGAATATTCTATACTTGAATGACACGTCAATGAAGTTGTTCTAAACATGAGTAAATATTTGAAAACTATGTAACGGTCTCTTTAAATAAAAGCCTGGTACTTCAAAATCTCAAAAGATGTGATTGATGCTGTTGTCATCATCTTAATGCTCACTTTATAATGACATAGAAATTCTAATAAAAATATGCAGACTAAACCATTGTACTTCATTCAGTCTTACAAAGCAATTTCAAAAGCAAATGACAATCTTTGGCATGCATTGAAACTTTGAGTAAGCACTCAACGATTACCCTAATCTCTTGACGTAATCCAGATAGCCGATAAGGATTTCATGATAAACAGGTGTCCTCATGGCTTTGGGTTGAAAGAAGTTCACACTGTCGAGGTAAGCTATGTAGATTCGTCTGTCAAAAACACAAAGCAGTGTTAACTAACGAATTTATACCAAAAAGCCTTAACATGAAAATCATCATCAAAAAGAAACAAAACTTCTGCAGAAACTAATTATGGAATTCTTTCATTAAGAAAAGAGATTCTTTAAAATTATGAAGTATGCAAATTTAAGACGAAACAAACCTCGCATTTGGCTGAGGGCAGTTCGATCCGTATTCTTGGACGTGCATGCCGAAGAAGCACACGCTAACGCCATCTATCTCTTCGAACGCAAAGATCGACTTGGCAGTGTATGGAAAGCTATCGGCTATTTCTTCTCCGTGTCTGATTTTCATGGCTGGCTTCACTTCTACCGTTTTCTCAGAACTGGAAAGAACCCTGATTGTGACCTCACCAGCCCCACAACCATTTTTCTTGAGGAAGGAATTCACTCTGTTCTCCAAGTATGTGCCAAGTTTTGTCTGAGGTAATCCTAAAATATGAAAAGGTAGTAATATAATGATTTATTAAAATGAAATTTGCTAAATTTTCTTAAAGCTATTGTAATTTCTCAAAATGTTTAATATTTTATGTGGATTGATTATGTATATCAGATTTGCTTGTCAGTAAAGCATGCTATATTCTGCCATCCAGGAACTGAAAAAGCCCTGAAAAGAATTTAAAAAACAGACTTTGAATCCCTTCTTGGATTCAACAAAAATGAATTCAAAACTTTATTTTACCCTGAAAAGTAGGGATTTTTCATACCCAACGATTGATTGGAGGTCCAAACAAAATGCAATAAAATTTGTATGGGAAGTATGGAAGTAGTATTAACAAAAATCTTCAATCTATCAAACCATTGAAGTTTCTTCTCAGCTACATGTCGTGCACCTTATATGACGTACGTAATATCGACCAATACAAATTCATAAGACTAAGATCTTTTAAGACGGCAACTAAACGCATCATTCCGCATTACCTCCAACAAACGTGGTCAGTAACCTTTCAAAATAATCACGAACATCAATGTATTCGTATAAGTAACGAACCTTTAAATAAACGCATGATCTAAGAACAGAAATAGTTCGAGTGCCACGTACACATACACGTAATATAGGACATAATCTATCATTCGTATGGGGATATATTCTGTTATATACTTTTCTATTCCCAAGAGTTATGTGGTGGATGGAACCAGGCACCAACATGGCTTAACTTGCAGGCCACGATAATTATCATGTTATGGAGTAAGTAAATTTACAGCAGCTTCAGAACAATTTGATAATGCATTATCATCAAATACCCGTAAGCTAAAAATTAAATTGTGACATAAACTAATATAATACTGGCATGAAATTGCATATTTATTGATCACATGTTTTGTGATGTAACATTAGAGGGCGATCATCCATATCTAAATCTCTTCAAAGCTGAAGCATTATAAAAAAAAAAACCTATAAAAAGTGTAAGCAACAACATAAAATGCAAATAGGCACTAACGTTTGGCAGTATATTTGTTCTCTTTCCTCTTTATGCTGTTGCTGGCAGCACACGACATGCAAACAAACGGACCCTGCCAAACTGACTCCAGGTACAAGGAGCAAATCTGATGCTGCTTTTTGCCACAGTACGAGCACTCAACAAACCTGTTGAAAAGGTTATGGAGAATAAGGTCAATCATCAATGGTTTTAATTCATGTTTCAACTAATAGAAGTGTGCCGATCACGAGGTAATCGTAAGATGACTAAGAGATGACTAATATCAGTGGAGGTAGGCTTTTTGAGATAAAGCAGTGCTTGTTAATCTTACGGTTCCATTTCAAGCTGATTATTTTTTGTTTTCTGAAACAGATTCTTCTTGAGTCGACTGAAATTTAAAAGATAACTTCTTAAGAGATGTAAGCATTGTTTGTGACGTGAGATGCACATTTTTACACATTCGTATAATATCTGGCAATAAATGCATTAAAACTGGAACATGTCTAATCAAGAAATATGCAATTAAGACAACATAAGGATGTAAGTGCAATAACGTTAGCAATGTAATAACATCGAGCAGCACGATCACACTAAATGGCACAATAAGAGTTGCAAAATTGTTAAGCGATGCTTTGTAACTAATTCTTACATATTGGGTTGCATTGGATCTTCATTCAACTCCACCTCATCACCTTCAGTCTCCACAAAGCATTTTTCACAAAAGACATACCTGATAAAACAAGACAAACATTTCAGCTTTACTTAAAAATTAAGCTAACCTTGGACTGAAATTTTGAATGACACTCTGCAATTAATACATGCAAAACATGTACCCTAGTGAATTTGATCTCAAACCAATCACAAGGAAGGTGAAAGAGATGAGAAGAAATGCAAACAATCCTATGGCCGAACACAACCAACTCTCACGTCGACGTAAAAGTCAAATTCCCTTTAGCTTGACTAAATAAAAGTCACCATAATGAAACCATTTCAACTTTTCTTATCAATAGCTTCAAAACTATTATAATTTACTCAAAACAATGTGAACAATAGAGTGAAAATAGCAGTCAAAAGGCATCCTAAAGAACAAAAGCAATATTTGAACATTTACATGAATATTGGAAAAAAAAAAAAAGAAAGAATCTTTTATCCATAATTCACTCACCTGTTTTGGTGACTGTAGTACACAGCATTGATGGGAATTGTGCACATGGCCTTGCCATAGCAACAAAGAGCTTGAGGAGAAAAGACATATTTCCTGCCACAACAGAATCCAAGTGATCTCATCACTCCATCTATCTCTGGCTCAAAAACCTCTGAGAGCTGTCATGGTTGTGACATCAAAAAAGTAGGGTAAAAAACTGTCAACAATTTAAATAATTAAAACTGAACAATAACTTAATTTCATGGGCACTACATGAAATCCATATTAACAAATAAACCTATAAACTTTCCGTTATTCCTAAAAGGTAAAAAAAGTTGTAAGTCAATTTAATTTTAAAATAGTGAAACAACAGACCTTTGTAGAGAACTTGTGAACCCTGGATGTCTTCCTGTTGTAGAGCCAAGCGTTCTCGAACATGAGCCAGACATCTTCCACGTACTGCCAAGGATCGGAGTAACCGCCCGTGTCCAGGTTCTTTTTGATTGTTGAGAGATCCATAGGATTTTTAATTATGTCAAAGTAATCCTGAAATAAAACCATTCGTGTTTTATTTAAACTGGACACGTATCAACTTAGATGTGTTGCAAACTAAAAAAATTAAAATATTCATTAGAATTAGAATGGCATATTAGACACACACGCAAATGTTCAATTACAATACTTATTTACATCTGCAGTCAAAGAAAAGTATGATATTGAATCTCTTCTACATTTATAAACTGTGCTGTTAGTTGTAATTCATTTACGTAGCACCACATTGTTAGCATCGCAGGCTTCATGTAAATTATGAGGATCATGAAGATAAAGAAGCAAATAAGTATGAAAAACTTAATACATCATATTATTTTACAAATAATATTCATCATTGCATATGTGAACAATTCTCACAGGTATTTGCAAGATGACAGGATCAACAGGTTGTCGGAAAGGCAACGACTCATCCAATCGGTAGAGTTTTTCCAAAGTCGGAAGAAGGTATTGACGAAGTTCATTTGGTTTCCACACTGCACATCGTAACTTCATATTAGTTTCAAATTTAATTCAAACCACCATAAAGTGAATCTTTTTATTGCAACAAAGATAAATGTATTAAAACCAGAGTCAATTCTTTATCAATTAGATTTTGAAGCGATAATAAAAGGCTAGGATCACCTGTCTTGTTGATCGGCGTGACGGAGGAGCTGGACATGGACGAGGAGGTCAGATGGATAAGGAGGTCACTGTTTGGATCAGCAAAGCTGTCCTCACTTTTGATTTCAAGAACTTTGTCCTTTGTTGTCTCTTTCAGGAAGGCTTTAGAATTTGAACTCAAAGGTGTTAAGGCAGCCTCAGTCTTGATGGCATCCTTCGTGCAGGAGGACTCCCCCGTGGAACACTCTTCTGCTTTCACAGACGACTGCATATCAATAGGCGTCTGAGGACTGCAGGAACATCAAAGCCGTAATATAATTACATTAGTTTTCGCATTTGGTAATGCCATCAAGAACTCATTTAAATCTAACGCTATTCATTATGAATACCTATCTAATCAAGGCCTAAATGTACTTTCAATAAGTCATTAAACTTTATTCATACCCAGGTTCCTTTTTGATATTATCATTGCCAAAGATGGTATTGATGTCAGAACTTCCAGCAGGAGACATGAAACTGCTTGAAGGTGACAAGAAACCTGATCCCAGCTGAGCAGGAGAGGAAGATAGGGAGGGCATCATGGAGGGTACAGGAGCAGATGTTGTAGTGGCATGGTTTGCAGGCCAGGCAGATACTTGGAACATACGAGACTGGGGCGATGGCTGATCCAAGTTACCGATTCTCTAAGGAGTTGACGGCATTAACAAAATTAATATAAAATTCATAGCCATTACAAACATTCATGTAAACTGACAATGACAGTATGGAAAAGCAATGAATGTAGACAAGTATTTTAATATGTTAGTTAATAACTGATGATATCAAGAAGGTTAATTAATAACTAATGTTAACAATAACAGCCTCACATGTCTTATAAGTAGATCCTGAAGCTGTTGCTGAGGAGAACTTGTCAAGAAGTTTGGAGATGCTGCAGCTTGATTGGTGGACACCTAGAATTTTCAATGCAAAGAATTATAAAAGATCTATATGCAACTGACCTAAATCTTCAAGAGATCCAGATAAATAAGTAATGCTCCATAAACATAGGTAAAACATTTAACAAAAACAATAAACAAGTCAACGTATGAATATTTTAATTTATGAATCTAAATACCAACCAAAACATTTGGCATGGGGGTAGAATTTAAGGTCAAACCCTGCTGCAAGTTCTGCTGTCGAACCCCAGGATTCAAAGGACCATCTGTACGAAGCAGAATTCATGCTTCTAAAAGTATTAAGCAAAGAGAGCAATAATACACTTTTCACATACTTGGCACCGCTTGTCTAGAATTTGCCATTGGAAATCTGATGGCTGAACTGTGAATTTGAGGCTGCATCAACTGCTGGCTCTCTTGCTGAGACCTCTTCATCTTCTTTTCCTCTAATTCTTTTTGTATACGATATATTTTTGCAGCTAATAGATGATAATATTCCTCCTGTAATAAGAAATCATCCAAATTGTTGTCTTCCATAATTCCATTAGTCTGAAAAATAATAATACTATCATGCAACAGCCATAATATATGAACAGCCTTAACTGACTAATTTGATGCACACAACAACTTATTCATTATCAATGATAAGTGGTGCTTTGATGTTGACCTCTAATTGAGTTCAAGCATTTCAGCTAAATAAATGACTCATAACAAGAGAAATACAATATCTCAATAATTCATTTCAAAATAAAGTAGTTAAGCTTCTTCTTATGAAGGCAATCTTGGATCATACGGATGGATGATAATTACCCTGGTATTTGCCTTCTCGTACATATCTCCCTCAACCTTCCTTGAATATTGGACCAAATTTTTTATTCGAGCATCCTTGAGAATGTCAGGATCTGGGGTCGGAAAAATGGCTTGCACCCTGATGAAAGCATCGCTTCTATTTAGGACGTAATTATCCATTCGGTTTTAATTATCGTTTGGCGGGCAAGGTGAAAAGTTTGATTTTCAAAATATTGGTTTAACTAACAACTTGTGGACAAGATGGTTCCTGAGATCCTGAGTTATGCTCTTGTGCCACTCCTTCACAGGGGCACATGTCTCTGACATCCCACTGGTGAGTTGACTTGCAGCTCTATTGGCATTTGGTCCAATTCCCCCACTAGCACCATTTACAACTCCAAAGTCAGCAGAGTCGTTGCTGTTTAAGGACATGATGTTCTGTCCAACGTGAACATTTATGCCGTTGCAGGACTGTTGCTCTTGATGCTGAGTCATTGTCTGTTACGTGGACAATCACAAAAAAACTATGAATGTTTAACAATTATATCGTCACCACGATAATGATAATAACTCACTTGTTGATAAATTTGTTGCTGAGTTAACCCAAGAGCCATGTAGGCTTTGACTAGACCTTGATGTTGCTGTTGTTGTGTTTGTTGATGTTGTATCAGCTGCTGCTGTTGAGGTTGTTGAACTTGAGAAACATTGACTGCAGTGGACAGAGTAGAGGCACCTGCAGAGGCTGCAGTGGCAGTGCCAGAATTCAGGTTAGAAGGGGCAGAAGGTGCCATTGGAGATGAGATGTTGTTTTTTAATGGCAAGCACACTGAACAGCCACTCCTGGGACAGTTTTTGTAGTGGGTGATTATTTGCCTTGAGGATGCACAATGTGGGGCTAGATAATTACAATTTTATGTCAAATAAGTGTAATTATAAAGCTTTATAATAAGCTTAGTATTCATTATAGAAAGGATGACAAACAAATGCACTTACTCTTGCAGGTTTTGCCATCGTGACATTCTGCCATGTGCCTCAGTACCTTCTTCATGGTTTCACAATGAGGCATCTTACAAGCAGAGGCTCCCGGGGCACTGTTCTGAGATTGATCCCGTTTCTGGCACTTGTGGGCGTGTAGTAAAAGAACAAGTTGCTGTCTGATGAGGTTCTGTTTGTTAGGATCTGTGATGCTAGATGTGCGTGCGGAACCAGGAACGGCGACAGAAGAACTCTGAGGCTGACCCTGGAGAGTTGTCGAGGCTATTGCTTGACTGGCATTCGGGATGTTCAAGCTCGAGGTTGACGGGAATGACATCTGACCACCAATCGACATGGACGTTTGCAAAAAGGTGTGTTGTTGCTGTTGTGGATCCTGAGAGTTCAACAAATGGTTTGGTAACTACAAATTCAGAAAAGAAGTTCATCATTGAACAGATATAAAATTAATAATTTAATAATAAAAAAGCATTTTCAAAAATAATATTTTCATAATCCTAAAAGTGAAAATATGACCATATTAAAGAAACAGTAGAAATAAGGCCAACATTTCTAATGTTATTATATGATCATTCTTTTGATCAATTAATTCCATAAAGTTTCTCCAGAATCAGATCAAATATACCTGCTTAACCTTAATGATTATGAAATTATCAGATATGTGATGTGGCTAAATGCACTTGGGAGGCTCAGAAAAAATTGCAATGACATTTGCTACTCCCTCACAAATTTTTACCAATCACATTCAATAATAATTATAATAGTTAGTAATTATATGTTAACATTATAATTTAATGACCTACTGACAAACGTTTATCAATCAACGATATTAGACAATTGAGAACTAAAATGTTTAGCAGACAAACCCAAAAGAATTAAAATATTACTAGCCTCGAGAATAATACATATTCTCATTATGTTTACGCCATTGTTATTAGTTTACCATTGCTATTAGGAATTCAAGGATGCATTATACATAGAAGAAATTACTGAAAAGAAGAGGAATAATGGCAGCCAAACACCTGGAGTCAGCTGAGATTATAAAAACATCCTGTTACCAAGGTGAACCAATTACTAGAAAGCAATCCTCAGGAGAATCATCTTGTAATTTTGGAGCAAAACCACCTCCTTGTATGCAACCCTTTTCAATTTCATGTGTACATAATTTTTTTACATTTTACAGGAGTTATTCTAACATACTTTTTAAAATTTGTACATTATTCTACATAGAAATTCAGCTAAATAAGTGAAACAATAGCAAATTATTATTCAAGAAAACTTATATAAACACATTATACATTAATAAATATGCAAAAATGTATTGATATAAATCATAAAAGTTTGGATGTCAACAATTTAATCTAGTTTATATGATTCTGTGAAGCAAAGATTTCATAAATAATGAAGGATAGTTGACTTTAAAATGAAGGTATTCCAGTATTACACTCAATAATTAGAAACTCAGGAACATGCAATCATATTTTTCATTGTCCTTACAAAAATTTCCAGAAATCAAGCATTTGGCAAATATTATTTAGTACATTTAAATTTATTGCAATAAAATAACTTATTAATTTGTGTAATTCAATAAATGACTAGAGCATTGTGAATCTTATGTGGATCCAGCAGAAAGTTGAAACACATGCATCTGAAACTATAAAGGGGTCTATAATTAAAGTTGAGTCCAAAGAGTTCTGAGGTTAAGAAGAGAGTCCCTCAAAATAAGAGCATACTAATTATAAAATATTTCTTCCGATGTTAATCATGTTTTTAGGAGGTTATTGATCCTTTTGCATTTGACCCATTTCAGGAAATTTTTAAAAATAATCTGGTCCCCAACATAACATAGAAAAAGAAAAGAAAATTGAGTAGACAGGCTAAAAAATGTTGTCCTCTGGTGCAAAAGAATTAAACTAAATGCTCAGAATAAAACCTTACAATTTTAAATTAAAAAATATCAAAGAAAAACAATGTATGTGAAGTGTAATTATTTAAATGTAAATGTGTTTATCTCGACAATGAAAGGACATAATAGCAGACCAATATTGAAAAAGGCTTGATATTAACTGTAACGCTGATAACCTTACCAAGAACTTACAAAGCAGTTTTGGTTTGGTATTGGATCTGAGTATAATATTGACTCCAGATTAAAAATCCCAAACAGAGGCTTCATTGTCAAAGCTTGCGCAGAACACATAACTTTAGGGAGAACACATTTGCAACCCTCTCTTGTGATTGCTCGACAACACCCAGAAACGATAATATGCTTTAGTAAAGATTGAAATGACCAGCTATTTTTAACATTTAACATAAACAACACACTTGTTTTAGCAAAAGAATAAATACCAGCAATTCTTAAATTACATTAGATGGATATTAAAAATGAAAACCTAGTTCAATGCAGCACCAAAACTACTCGTGAAAATTTGAACGAACCGAAGCGATGTTGTTGATGTTGAGGATAGGCTGTTGCTGTTGATTCTGTTGTTGTATCGTCTGCTGAGGCTGTTGGAGTTGTTGATTCTGCTGCTGTGTAGCAGAAAACGTTAAATTTTTTACTCGTGATACCGAGCCAATGCCGGCACTGTCGACCAGAGCATGTCCGATCATGTTCGTCTGATTATGCAAAAAGTTGCTCGAGTTGGAAACACTCATGTTGTTATTGTTGTTGTTGTTTGAGGTGGCATTTCCCACTGAGCTGATCAAGACAAGTTTTTGGACTCCAGATAACCTTGGAGGTGCAGTCACTAATCTCGTCTGACTGTTATTATTATCCATGACCATGAGAGAAGGGGTTGATCCGACAATCTGATGTTGAATGTTGTTTCCATTCGGAGCGTTGCTGTTAGACCATGAACCTTGATTCGCTGTAATTATGTTCCCATTCAACATGATTTGTTGGGAAAGAGATACCTGAGTGCCAGATCTTCCTGGAACCATAATGGTCATTACATTCTGTCGATTTTGACCCACAGGCTGAACGTTCACTTGTTGGTTCACCCCGCAGACGGTCGCAAAGTTGTTCATGTCGCTAGTGTTATTAGTGATTAAGGTATTGGCATTCAACAAAGTGTTGCTATTGTTTATGACGAGGGGGAGTTGAAGCATTCTGCTGCCAGGCTGGTTGTTGTTAGATGACATGTGGATCTGAAATCGCTGTAATTGACCAGCAAGGGAACCGGACGAAGGTGGAAGTATCGTGACGAGTTGAGGCTGTGAAGAGTTCAATAACTGCCTCTGTTGTTGCGCAGTAAGGATTTGTTGTTGTTGCAGAGGTTGCCTCATCAGATGTTGCTGCTGTTGAGCAGTCATGAGGTTAGACGATGCAGATGCCAAGCCATCAGAAGGAACCTGATTTGTATTCTGAGATGCATGAAAAACATTTATAAATGGATCTTCTTGCAGTTGGGAATTGATTGTCGTTACCATATCTCCGCCCATGTGATTTGATGAAATTGAATCCATTCCAACATCATGTCCTCTACCTGCATCCCCATTCTCATCTGTAGATGGTACATCATAAGATGCCTTTATATTCCCTAACTCTTCTGGCAATTTGCTTTCAACATCTGACACAATCGTCCATAAGTCTGAATAAGGCAACACATTCATGCTTATAAAAGATGAAATCAACTCTAACTAAATAAACACTTCCTTCCAAACCTTGTGCATCTCCAGTGGGTGAAAGCTTTGATTTCTTTGCAGGTGGTCCTTCCATTTGAACCCAAAACAGCTATCTCGATTATTTTCTAAATCACGCCTGGATCTTTAATCCATGCTACCTGACGCAAAATTCACATTAACCATTATTTATTAAGCGTGCTCTTGTCTATTTACAATCGGCCGCAATTGCCCTGAGCTAAAGTTAAATTAATGCTATTCATCCGACCTCGAGGTACATCCACAGTACAAAATAAAAAGATCAATAAAAGCATTAAAACACAAATTCCCACACATGGCAAACCCCTCTACCTTATGCCGACGGATGGTTAGATCCAACTATCCGGAGAGAGCGTAAAAGCGAAAATCCGTATATTAGAAGCAGTTCGTTACACCAAATATACGATTTCACAATCAACAAATGTAATACTAAACATCTTGCCACTTCGAACACACTTCAGCTTTTGAAATTCTACACAGAAATCATTGGAATAAAAAATATTGCGTTTATTTCATAGAGTCAAGATGGCGGTCCAGCATACAATCAATCGAGCGAGACGAGCGGAAATTGATTAATTATTATTTTTCATCTCTTTGCAATTGTTTATAGACATTTTTAAAATAAGAAAATCTTACATCCTAATTGTTTGCGTCATGTCCTTTCAACTTTTCAGTTAATTCTTGATCACTAAACTTAGATGAGTGACAATTTACCACATTGTTTAATTATAATCATTAATCTTATCTTACCTTAGTTTAAAATATGCGCATTTTATAATCACTTTTGTTCTAATCTCAAAACTTCATTTAGTGCTGGCAAACGATCCATTTGAAACATTTTCTTCCATACTACTGAAGGCAGTCACTTAACCCCATCTCACCTGCGAATCTTCGCTACCAGAAGCGGTTGAGCCTGCTTAAACTGCCTGTTCCTTATATCTTCTATTTATATAATGTATTTCCATTACTTTACTAAGAAATTGCCGACATAATTTTTTTTTTTGAAAACATAATACATTTTGATATGAATAATCTACTATTAAATATCGCTACCATAACTTGTTCAACATTCCCCGTTTTTGTAAAGATATTAGCGGTAATTACATTTTTTACTCCAAATAGTTCCTTGAATCATGAGGCATTTTAGAAGCTAATATTGCCACTGAGAAGCGATGTTGTTTTGTTGGTCCTGACTGTTCAAGACCGGTGCTTCAAGCGGTGAGCCAACACACAAGTTGAAGCAAATTCTTTTTCAACATCCAACAAAAAAAGTTCATCAATCAAGCATTTGATACATATCGCTAAATAATTTGAGGCATTTGACATATTACTAACTGAATGTCAATCAAATCCTAAATAAAATACCTAAAAGTGGGATATAAAAACGATCATTCATAGTTTGTTTAAAAAACAAAAAAAACAAAACGAAAAAAATGTTTTTATTAATGCATCTGGAACAGACTCCCCCTTTCAATAACCAACACTGATCTTGTCGAGTTTCACATTTCCTCATTAACTTTCCTCTTCAAGGAAAGCTACCCTCAGTTAGGGCCTATCAGAAGAGGCAGGTGTCTGCTTCAAATGGGCCCAAAAATTAAATCCACGACCCTTTTTTTGCTTTTCCGTTACAGAAATTGACATAACTTGGTGCTTGTTGCACAACAAAAATAGACAGATAAATAGAGAGGCCTCCTAGAAACTCATTCATCGCTCCGATCACCTTCGTTCGTTTTCCATAATTCACCAAGTGCAAGTTATCCATAGTCAACCTGAGCTTTACATTACCCAGCTGTTTATAAAGTCCTGCCTCACTTGTCAGATCTTAGTCAGCCCTGGAACTCCAAGCTCTAATTGATGATTATTCTAATAACCTAATAACTTATTCTAATAACCAAGTAATCCGAGGCACCAAGAAGTTCTTATCAAGCCCCTCTGTCTATACAATTATTAACTAATGTATTAGACAATAATTACTTTATCAACCGCAACGATTTATAGCTACGGCAAAAGGAAAAAACTGATTTATATATCTCGAGAATATGTCAAAGTTATAGGAAATGTTAATTAAGCCAAAATAAAATAATATTATGCAAAATTATTTTGTAAATAGGTTAGCAATTGCATCATCACTAATAAAAACTTTACGGTTTACCAGTTCACCTTTAATATACCTGATGATAGGTCGCTATTGTAAACATTTATACTTCTAGTTTACCACATTCAGAACCATTTAAGGGAGGGTTTTTGATACTTCTGCATCTTTAAATTTTGTTAAATATTAGTGGACATTTTAATCAATCGTGTCACAATTATGGCCGCCAGAAGGAAACCGGTGATTACAATTGTCGAAGCACGCCCGATGACCGACATCAATTTCAGGTCTAGAGATAGTACGATAAAAGAAATGTCTAAAACAGCCTTAAACATATCTCCTCTAAAACCAGACAAGCCTCCTAGCCGGATCATCCCAGATGCTTGTAAACTTTGTTTATTTGGAACCTATCGCCTTTTTCTCAATTTAATTTATTTTTGTAGCAATATCACTTACCAAGAAAAAAAAGGTTTGAAGTTATTACTTTTGAAGTGATTTTACACTTGAAATTAAAGTGATTGTAGGATATTTATAATATTAAATTTTTATTGCTACAGTTTTATGGCTCATTTGAAGCCGTAAATGCTAAGAAAGAAAATAATTTCATAAAACCTCCAATTCCTGCTGCTAGGAAATCTATTGTAAGTGCCAGTAGTGCAAATACAACCAACACCATCAAGTCAAATAAAGAGGATAAATCCAATGGTTACCAATGTGAGACCATTAATGCCAATGACACACCAAAACAACACGGATCACTTAAAATTCATCAAAGTGGAAGTACTGATGAGCTCCATATGCCAGGAGTTGAGTCAGATTCCATTTCATTTTCTGAAGCTAGATCCCGTTTTGGAGGCAATTGGTTTGGCAACAAAGATTTAGCAGTCTCTGCCATAAACTTGCAGCAAAAAGGCAGAGCAACAATTATAAGACCTAAGTCAACTTTTCTTAAAACTACTACACTTGATTCATTCAAAAATGGAATTGATTCAAGAACTGCTGAAAGAGATATTCAGAATTTGTCTAATATTATAGATAAAGGTGATTCTGGTATTGGCCAACTAGGTATGAAACCTTGTTTACCACGAAAACCTACCATCATCAAACCAAAGCCTCTCAGCAAATCCATGATTTTTATGGACCCCAGGGAACATTTCCAAAAAGAGAAGAGTGCAAGCATAAATTTTGATCTGAAATCAATTATTGATTATGAACAATCTAATCTTATCAATGCTGAAACAAAAGATGAAAGACAAGCTGACTTCATTCCAGGTGGCAGCATTAGGAACATAGACCATGCTGGACCAGATTTTGGGATTATTCTACCTAAGCAAGATCTTATGACAAATAACTGTAATAATGCAAGTGATATTTGCAACATCCCACCAATAATTGGGTCAGGTGAAATATCTGCTAGAAACATAAATACATTTGAAAAGTTTCCAGAGACAAAATGTAAATGATTCCATTAAATGATGATATTGAGTCATTCTAGTAATTCACTCACAATTTTGATATAAATAACAGCAGATCGCCCTCCTAGGCCGACAGTTGGTCCTAAAATATACGATCCTCAGAATTTAACACACGATAGCCTCGAACTTCAAGGTTGAAACACACCTTATGAACTAATCAGTTTTTATGTATTTTTAACTTTCCAAACTGATTAAACCATCAATCTTTCCCCAAGCCATTTGAAAGAATTTTATCATGTGTTTTGTTTTAGGGCCAAGAGCTTTGGCCCTTTATGACTACGAGTCAGGACATGCAGAAGACCTCAACTTCAAAGTATTGAATTTTTATTACAAATTGCTTTCCGAACTCAATTTAATTTTCGTTAAAATAAAAATTAGGCAGGAGAAACAATAATGCTGGATAGTAATGTGGATGGAAAATGGCTTAAGGGTCACAAGTTCCTCAGTGATGAGATAAGAATGTTTCCATCAAATTTTGTCCAAGTTATTGAACCACTTTCAAGTAAATCCTTAAATACTGAAAAATCCCACAATCTAATGACCTGTGAGAATCCGAGATGTGTGGCCAAGTACTTCTTGAATTTTATATCAAAAGATTTGTTTAAAATTAACAACTTATAAGCATTGCACACAAAATACTTTATTATCTATGATGTCAAAAGATATGTTGTTCCACTCATGATCATAGCCAATAAACACAGTCGATTACAAAAATACTTCCAACATTTTCATGTGTCAGGTTTGGCTTTGAAGGCCTGCAGGAAAATGGAGAACTGAGCTTCAAGGAGGGAGATGTAATACTTCTGAATAAAAGGATCAATGACGAATGGTTTGAGGGCCAGCTTGATGCTACCAGGAGCAGAGGAATATTTCCTGTATCTTTTGTGGAAATTATTCATGATCTCCCAGAAGCTACAAATGGTTGGTGTTGCCACCATTAAATGCCCAAGCATGTTCGGAATTTGAGTGCATTAGCAAGTTATTTAAATACAATTATTTAAATCAATAAATTCTGAAAATTGAATCTGAAAAGTCCATCTAATGGTGTGCAATGTAAATTGCAGATCCTGAAATGAAGGCGGTCGAACCAATCAAGATGTCATTTAAAAAAGTGGTTGCAATATATGATTTTCACGGAGGTCAAGCCGGAGACTTGGATTTTGTGGTCGGAGATGCCATTGAAGTCATTGGTGAAATCAATAGTGAATGGCTCGAGGGAAGAATTGCTGAGAAATTTGGTATATTCCCCTCAAGCTTTGTCACAGATCAATGAAATCAGTTGGGATTTTCAATTTGTTTCTAATTTCTCATTTATACTTTGTTTTGCCAACTTACAATTTATCATTTATTCATACCTTACTGAGCATCACTTACCACATGAGATAGAAAAAAGAAGTCATTGTTATGCTTTAAATGAGATGAATCTTTCAAATATTTTAAACCAAACAGTTCAATTTGCTACATTAAACTTCCCTTTATTTATTTATTTATTTGATTAAAGTCCGTTGCATAACTAAGATGATTTGGACTTTATTAAACTTCCCACATTGTTTTCAGACTTTATCAGTGCATGCATGAAGATATCATGTCTCAGATATTTCTTATTTGAAACAATCTACATAATTTATTATGAAATAATTTTTATTTGATTCATGCTTTGAAACAATCTACATAATTTATTATGAAATAATTTTTATTTGATTCATGCTTAAGGTCAAATAAATGATGTGAAAAATATTAAGCTTATTGAAATAGAGATTCGGTTTGCAGTGAGGTTGCCTGCAAGCAGTCACTACAAACAAATACTAAAACTGGAATAAGGAGCATTAGAAACATTACAATTTTTCATAAATCATTGTATGGTCACAGGTTTTGCAAGTTTTGAGGTACTTGTCGTCGACCTCTCTGTAAGTTTCCTCGCCAAACTCATGTTCGTGCACTTGAGACCTCTTGCTGTACAGACTGCTCATCACCTCTCTCCTCAGATCTATTTATAATCACTTACTGCTAAATTTATTTACATATTTTTCATCCAAAATAAAATTTGAATATGTATGATAGATATCTAATTATGCAAACAGACTATTATTAACAAGCAGTTTCAAAATACTAAAAAGACATTTTCGATTGCATGTGTATGTGGAAATACATTTATTCTTGAACATAGAGATAAAAAACAATGTTGCTAATAGCTATAATATTACCTTCCATTTTCTTATTAAACTTTTTGTTTTTCATTTTGTTCTTGTTTTCTAGTCTTTTTGACCTTTCTTCCTCAAGTTTTTCATCACTCCCCCATACCTCAGCTGCCCTTTGAGCCACCTTCCATAATAAAAAATCACTTCTCATAATAAACAATATGTATGTATATATGAGTTTAAAAATTGCAAGTACTGCAACTGCAAAAGCCTTTCTTCAAAATCACTGCACTTCAAGAGATCCAACATGAATGCTGTGCAAAATCTATTTATTAGAACTGAACACAAATAACAAATCACCTGACACTCCAAATATAACTTCATTTCTCCCCATCTTGGCTGCCGGCTATTTTTCTTCAGCAGGAATTTAAGAGGAGGTTCCCGAAGTTCCAGATCGCAATCTTTCAGTAAATATGATTCCTTTGCTTCCGTTTTTGTTATCAGTCTGTGTGTTTCTTCCATATTTCTGCAATTAAAAACTCTTACAAATTATTGTCACAAATTCAAATGAAACCCAAATGACTTAGTTTACTTGCAGCCATCACAAATTGGTGCCATGAAATTGTCGTACAAATACGAATCATTGAAAGTTTTGCTACATTCCATACAGACTGGCCTTTCACTTTCTGGCAGAAGGGCTCCTAAAAAGAATGAGTAACATAAGCACTTAATAAGCTCACTAACCATGCAAAATAAGCACCAGCTTTGTGAACAATTTTGATTTCATTAACTTTCCTGGCCTCCTCCCTCTCCAAAATGAAACCACCATGACTGTCAGGCTTTTTTGAATCCGATGGCAGGTCATTTTGCTTGAGGCCTGAAATTAATTTCCATAATTAACGTGTTTTCGACAACTACAACTTTATCTTGTAAATGAAATTGCCTATTACATTCTTGGTCAATTTGCTGAAATATACGCTTTGTAGCTTTTTCTCGTCTGAGCAAAACGGCTTTCTGTCTATTTCTTTCGATTCTTGCCTTGACTGCTTTAGGTAACTCCTCCACTTTCATATCCCTCGGATCATCACTATCATTTGACTGCTCCATATCTCCAAATAAACAAGTTTTGGCGGAAAGGTAGCCTACTACTTTATTGAGGTAGCAAGAGCATTAATGTTCTAATGTCTCTAAATATTACCTAATAAATCATCATTGCCGTTATACCATATAAATAAAATTATATTGAGTAAATTTTGATACAGGACCTCATTGACTGTTGCACATTTCTAACTCACGGGGTCTGGAGTTTTTGTTGTGGTTGTTGCCGATGCTGCGGAGAGCAGACTGATCGTTTTGAAATTTAAGAATTATTAGAAATTGAATTTTTTGTGTTTTAAGTAGGTTGTAACAACTACTCTATTCGAATTTGCCTATTAAGCAGTTCAAAGCAGGAGCCTATTCTGATTAAAGTGGTAAACCGGACTCTCGCATTTCTTCCGTATTTTGTCGGATATTGCGGAATTATAACAATTGGGAAGTGCTATTTGTTATTAATGCCGATTTGTTTTATAAAGTTACTGAAATATCACTGGTAAAATGAATTCAAAACCTTTCCCAACCATGCATGAAGTTTCTCATGGAACTGGGACACAAAATTCTATCAATTTATTTGATCCGGTACTATCTTGCATACAACCACAAATAGAACAAAAGTCATTGCAAGTATCTATGGAATCAAATAGAGAAAGTAAATACTGTTTGTAGATTTCCATGTTTTTTTGTTTCAAGATGTTTGCAAGTTATGTGTTATTTACACTGATGACATGTCACATTTATTTATTAAGGTCTAGAAAGAAGGCTTCAGCTACGGAGGACTTTGCCCGAGTTGGTCAGTCAGGGGATTTATCCAAGTCAGTCTTTCAATGATGGTTAAAGTTATTTATACATTCATGCTGATTTTGATTCAAACTTTTAGAACTCAACACACCTTTGGCTTTTGCAGAACAAAGCCGACAACTTGAACAAGCAAAAGTGGGCAGATTATTAAAAAAATTTTCCTTATTACTTTTTCATTTTATTTTACATTTTAATCTCTCAAATTTTATTACTTTAGGCAAGGGATTTGCTGCAAAAGAAATTAAAGGATAGACCAGACAGGCAGTGTCTTGTACAGTATCACATATTAGAAGGTTATATTATTTGTAATGTTGCAGTGAAACTACATTGATTTATTTCCCATCTTCACCAGAGGCATGAGATTATTGTGTTGTGTTTGTCATGTAGTAACATTTCACTCAAGGCAGTTATGGAATTTTTCTAAGTTTTTGTTTTGAAATATTTATGTGATGCTTACAGTTTGATTAATTTGAAAATGTCCAGATTATTTTTGCTATTAGTATTAGCTATTTATTCACTTTGTTTTAATTAACCCACACACGGGCTTATAAATATCACTCTGTCATATTTACTCAAATGCAGATACTCATCCCCTTGTGGACAGATCTCTGCAGGACAAGCAGAGATTGCTGAAGAAGTCCAAGTTACAAGACAACCTTAATGATCTTCTTTCTCACAGGCCTGGTCCTTTGGATTTGGTCTCGAAGAACATCCTTTTATTGGATGATGAATCTGTCTCCATGCCTGGTGAGCAGCTTGAATTTTGTTTAAGTTTGAATCAGGTAATTATCAGTGCATATTGTACTTTATTGTCTTTCACAGGTTACTTGCAGTTGCACTGTTGTTATCGAATAATTAGTTGTAGTTCTAATAATAGATCATTCCTGTTGTCTCCATCCAGTGATTCATCTGCGATTTATTTATCTTAACATTAGTCATCGAGGTTCTGTGCAACTTATGAGCCTCCTTGTTTGTTATATTTCAGAAGAACCTGCAACAGATAATGAGGACAACTTGTTTTCTGATTCCAGCAATGGCTTTGGAATGCTTTTTTCTGGTAGTTTTGATGCCATGAGTTTTGGTTCCTCATTTGAAAATGTCTCCCCTGTTAATCACGCCAACGACCAGAGCAAGCACCTGTCCTCGGGCAGTTTTGAGTTTGTCTCCATGGATGAGAGCAATCAACTTGTGTATCCGCCCCTCTCCTCACCTGAAGACATCTTTTCACAGCCCTCTCCTGAAAGATCCAGTTTACACAATGATCATGTTTCTTCATCAGTCTTGGATCAACAGCATGCTTTATTAAGACAAGACATTCCACCTGCTCCAGACATAACCCCGCTTTTGATGGCCTCATCAAAACTTCAGTGCAACCTCAAAAATGTGACCCCAACCTCAACTTTTGCCCCACCGACCAATTCAGCGACTTTGACCCTCGGTGCCCTTCCAGAAAACTTGCCCCTCGTCACTCCGGCCTCGGTTGCGTCGACGGCATCGGCGTATAGGCAGCAGAAATCTCAAAAGAAGATTAGAACAAAAAGTATTTCAAAGCCAAAGCCAATTAAATTTCATGAGTACAAGGGTCCTCCAAACATTGTCAAGTCAAGTCAGCAGTCATCCTCAAAAAACAAACAGACTCAGGAACAGATTAATATACTAAAGTTGCAACAAGAACAGATGATCAAGTGGCAGTTTTCAACCAAAAATAATCATGCTAGACCTCTGGGCATGAGCTTCATAGCTCCCAAGCCAGACAACCATTTGATTAGCAAAGATCACACGACCATATCTTCCAGGCAGACAAAGATGCTCAACATGATGTCTTCTGCCTCTGACATTCAGAAGAATGGTGATCCTGAAAATGCTCAGAAAATTGTTCATAACAATGGTTCTATCTGCACTTTGACAAGTGCTAACGGTGCTCCACTGAAACCTCCAGAGCCCAATAAAATCCCGGTCGATAAGACTCACGTCAGATTAGAGGACTTAAAGGTTCCAGAACTTCGGGCCGAATGCAAAAAGTTAAACATATCTTGTTCTGGCTCGAAGCCTCAGCTTATAGAACGACTTCAGATGCACAGAAATGGCTTGTTCAATCTGTCTCCATCGATGCTGGACTCAAATCAGCCAAGTATTAAAAATGAATTCTCAGGCTACATGGATACAACTACTCTGGCCTCACTCTCTTCAATGGACATTGAAATGAATGCAGGCAGTTCTATTTCTACCTCAAATCACATGCCATGTTATAGTTTTGAATCTGCTGAGGCTAACAAGAACTTGCTTTCTTCACTGCAAACTCCATTTTCTGGCAACTTTTCCAATATTGCTGGAAATCCCTGCTCGAATGAAATTAAATCCGATGCCCTTCAAATCCAGCAAATGAAGGTTTTCAATGAAAACAAAAAGGTATGAATGCTTTCGATAGCAATTTAGCTGCATAATTTAAATAGCACAATTTTAAATAGCATAATTTCAGGCACATGCTTTGTTGTTTTGTTTACACAGTCTCATTTGCATATTTTCTGAGGTTGAGAGCCCTCAGGACTCTTTAGCATGTATCACATGCCTGATCTCAACATGCTCAGCTATGCTTCTATGATTTGATAGTCAATGGCAGCTATTTACACATGCCATTCATTCTACTTTCTTAAATCCATGTTCATAATACATTCGCTTATAAGCTAAAGCTAGCTACCGAGTCGTTCTCATTGTTATTGTTGTTATGCCTTAGCATCTCTCACCTGTTTCTTCTGTCATGTCCCTAGATTGAAAATGACAACCAGGTTCTCAGTGCAGAGGAGAAGATAAAGTTGTCTGAAGAGAAAATTGCCAAACTGGAGAGAGATTTGCAAAAGGCTCATCAGGAAATAAAAATGAAGGATCAATGCTTAAAGGAGGTGATGCAATTAATGCTCACATCTGCTAGCAAACTAGATAACACCAATGTCCAGAATGCTAGGAATGGATTGATGAATCCAGCATCCATGCAGGATGGAGCAGATCAACTTCAGAATAATATAATCGAATACCTGCAGAAGCAACTCCTTGTTCTCAAAAACCCTCAACCGGACGTTAATGATTTAAGGACTGCTGACATTGTTGGGATGTTGCAATCTCAAAACATACCTGTTTTGACTCAGCATTTGGCAGAGTTGGAGCAGCTTCTCAAATTAGAGACTGCCTCTGACCAAATGGTTATAAATGCTCTCCTTGGGCAAAACATCTCCAATCAACTTCAGCATGCAAAGCTTCAAAATGAGCTTAATAGAATCTCAAGCATTAGGGAAGCACCCATGAGAGAAGTCAAACCTCAGCAACTTCCCTCATACACACCTCATTCAAATCATTCTCTTCCATCTCATTTTGGGATAACCTTCAATCAATTTTCTCAGAGGAACTCAAGTTCATTTGCAGATCTGAACAGTAAAACTAGGTACAAAGCATAAAAGTTTCACTTTTTGTATTTTCTATTCGTACTTTGCATATTTACATTACCATGTTTGTAAAGTTTATCACAATTGCAATAAATTATGAAAATTATAATTTCCAGTTTGAACAACTCTTCATTTTTTCCTTACGGAAATCAGTTTCAAAGTGAGAATCAACTGAAAACCAACAGGGATGTTAATGACCGCCCGAATCAGGTAGAACCGGCTGCATTTGTTCCTTTTCTCAGATGAAAGTTTTAATTCCTTTATGTTTATTCTGTTTAAAAACATCCGCAAATCAAATGATATTTTATTTATTTTCGTAGAATTTATTTTTGAGAAACCCGAGCTTATTTAGCACCAAATTTTTTTCTGTTTTCAAGATAATTTGGTTTCACACATTAGTTTTAAGATATCCTAAGTTGTTTAATGATTGATTTTATGTAAGATTTTTAACATTTGCTCTGAGTTTTATGTAATATCTTTCTACCATCATAATTCAAATAATTCAGCCATCTATTTTTTTGCTTGAAATCTGATGCTGGGATTTAACTCAACAATGTCAGCCAACATTAAATCATGAAGCAATTGATGGAATTCATTCATTTTGAATGTTATTTCATTGAGACATTAATTACTTTTACATTTCATGTCAGATTAGACATGACAAAACAAAGTCATGTTTTCTTGATAAACAAATGTAATTGTTCTGCAAATTGATGCAAAAAAATAAGTCTGCCAACTACAAAGGAAATTTTTGTCGAAGATTAAAGCAAAAAACGACCGTCTCGTGGTTATTACTTTCGTCCGATTAATTGTTTGCTTGTGGTTTTTAGAAGCGAGTTTTATTATTTAGAAATGAACCCTACACATTTTAATGTGATATTCTGATAATATGGTTTAAGGATATCTTGTTGATGGTGAGAGTCAATTAAGAGTCACTAAAAATAAATTGATAATCCAATGAGTGATGTGACAAAACTAGTTATTTCGTTGAACTACTTTTCAAAGCTTTAAGCCATTTGTATTCATAAGTATAATTTTCAATTTTCAGAATTTAAATGGGACTTCTGTTGATTCAATCTTGAAGCTATGGAGCATGCAAAATCAGTCCAAATCAGAACTATTTGGACAGCAACAGCAGATTCACCAGCAGCAAACACATAAGCCCCAACAACAAGCACAACTACACTGCAATAACTCAACAATTGAAGAGGTGTTGGATGTCCTCCGTACCAAACCAGGTTTGCCACAGAAAATAATGTAATTTTATTGCAGAATTGGTCATCTTTAAGCATTTGTTACGCCTAAGTTTATCAAAATTCTTGGAATAATTAAATAATTAAGGCATTGTTGTAAGTCAGTCACTAAATTCTAAAGTTAGTCGACCATAGTCAGATTTTAAATAAGCAAGTCGCCAGGGCAGAATATATATATAAATATATATGATCGTTGAGTGGATTATCCACTCAAATACTAGTACATAAACTTTATAGTAAATGTAGCACTAGTGATAAAATTTATTTCCTACTTAATTGTAATGCAAAATTCCCATAACAGTGGATTTATCAGGCTTATCATTAACGGGTTAATCTTTTTTTTTTTTTCAGAATTCTCGAACATCTGTATACCGTCGCACGAGCACATTGAAATGGACATATTCCAAGGAATGTCTGATCCATCGCCTCATGACTACGACATCTCATTTCCACTTGTCATGGATCCGCCAGTGGCAGGTCCTTGCATTCTTGGGGAAAGGTCTCCGGTCGACATATCAGCTGCCGATGGGAGCACGTCTCATGATTCTAAGATGAGAACTCCTCAGCCTGAACTTGAGCTCATGGACATTTTCACTGGTGATTGTGGCACTGGCAGCAGCTTCTTTACTCCCATTGATCAGGGATTATCAAACACTCATTCTTTATTCTCACAAGCCAACTCTGTTGGCAATCATGAGCATGGCATGAAAAATGGCTGCGTGGATATGCTGAACGACTTTGATCTTACAAGCTACAGCTCTACTTCATCCATCTAATTGCATGTTCTTTGCCATGTTTCCACTGCTAAAGCCAAAGTTGTAGCCACTGCTGTTTGTGGTTTTCTTTGTTATTTGCCAATCTGCTAAATTTTAAAAAATTAAGTTGCAAACTTTTTTTTTTGCCTCAGAGGTCACTATTGTTGGTTTGACAAAATCTGGTCAGTGAAACATTTGTAGAGGAATTTTTGGTCGGTTTCATTCCTACTCCGTGTGAGCTCTGTGTGAATTTCTTCAATTGACTCCATGTTGGAAATTTTGCACTGTTTTATTTTCTCTTGGTGTGTTTAAAAATGTGCAGTTCTTTGCAAATGTGATGTTATTACTGTCTAAGAACGTTGCTATGCTCATCTGCTTTCCTTACTCACATTTTATCATGAAAAGCAAAAACCTATTTAAGGAAAACCCAGGTCATCTAATGCCTGACTAATGATGACTGCAATCTATTGTGGTGCTTAATTTTGTCTTATGTATCTAACAACCATTCCATTTCTCAAAGCACGACCACCAAAACACTTTAGTATTTCAGTATCGACTTTGTTTGATCAATTGCACCTATGTGGTGTTGAATTTTTAAGTTCTGAAGTTTGTTGAGCATTCTGTTGTTTGTTGTAATGATGGTTAATTTTTCATGCTTAAATTCGTCTTGTGTTTACTAACGTGTGGTAATTAGTTCTCATTTGCAGTCATGTCTTTTAATGCAGTTACCTAATTTGACACTTGTAAATAAAGCAGCTTGTACATCCTTTTTCTTCAATCTCCAACTTTAGCAAGGATCCAAAGAGGTCTCAAATTTTCGTCTGCAAATAACGGAATATGCCAGAATGCGTTTGAGGAGGCAGAGAATTAAATACACATATGAAGAATCGCATAAGGGTTAGCGATGACCCTCTCGTCTTCTGGAAGGTGTCGGTATACTGCTGGAAAGAATGTGTTTAGGTCCTCCACCAAGTTCAAGTATAAGATCAAAAGTTTAAAGTAGCAAAGTCCATTCAAAAAAGCAGAGTGAGGCTCTTGCTAAACAATGCGGAAAGTTGTTTGCTAAAGAATATTAGCATGTAGCTAATCATGTAATCATGTAACACAAGAACAGTCTTGCTCTTAGGAAGACAACGACAATTGACTTTTAAGACAAGAAGAGTCATTTTGAATTGCTCCGATATAACTAATGGAAATACTTCACAATATTGAAAATATTTTATAGCATTAAATTGTATTATTGAAAATGTTTACTAAGAGTAAAATGCGATCGCATCGTAATGGAGGATCAATAACAGCGCAGCCAGGATATGGGCGGTGCCCTGTCACTCACACAAGTCTCTGGCTTTCCTCGCATTACATTACTCGTTACTCGTTCGTCTTATATGTTACGAATAACATCCAACATAATGACACTTGATGTACGTCCTCCACGCCCCACAACTTCGTTTTCTCAAGGAAGGAAAGAGACAACTTCTTTAATTTTATTGTTACATGTTATTTAACTAATCTTTGGCTTTCTTAGATATGAAGAAGAAATAGACATTTGGGCAGATATTTCTTAAGTAAACTGTCACTCTGTAAAAGAATTTTGCTAGCAGGACTTCATTCTTCTGGGTAGTAACTGATTCAAGGATAGCAGATGCAACCTCCACAGGATCCATTCCAGATTTTTGGTTGTCATCCATCACTAGAATCAATCACATTAAATATTAAATTGAATTGATGTTCTGCAGTAATTCTTGCATAATTTTGAAGGCTTCAGTCAGGATGCTCCAGAAGGGAAAGATCATACACTTATATAAACATCTATGTATCTATATATGTTATGAATATATATATAAAATATATATTTATATACAAGAATGGGAAAGGTATGAATAAAAATAGAGGCTGACATTATTAATATAACAATTAAACACATACATGCTTGTATTTACAATGATTAACAATCCTTTTGACATTTTTAAATTATTAACATTTCCCATATTTTCAACATTCAAAGATGAAAATCTCGACCTCCATGTAGAGAACCATCAGAGGTTAGGGCATTCAAAGACAGTTTAGTCTTTACATATGCAGGACTTATGACTGTGACTCTAATGTTGTACATATCCACTTCAGATCTCAAACAGTCAGCAAATCCTTGAAGGGCATGTTTTGAGGCAGCATCTATTTTATAGACAGGAAGGTCTCCTTATCAGAATTATTAGAGAATCGATTGATAAATAAGCAAAATAAAGCAGCCTAGTAAAAGCAGATAAATTATTTGTCAAATATAACTAACAAGCAGATCTATAAGGTATGGATAACTTCCCTTGGAGACTACTGACAAAAACAAAATGTCCACTCCTTTTTTCTATCATCTCCTTTAATAAACCTTTGTTCAAACACATAATAATGGTAATTCAACATCAAGAAAAAGTGATTTTTTAATTACATTATACAATTTTTGCTCAATAATAAAAATACAAATCTGTTAATTTGTCACCAAGGCACATGCATGTGTTGAACCTACTTTTCACTATAGCAATGTGTCCAAAATAATTAACATCCATTAATGATTGGTCCACTTGAAGACTTGTATCCACAACTTTTCCTCTGTAACTAATGCCCGAATTATTTATTACAATGTCTATGCTGCCATGAATCTTGGAACAACTTTGAACAACATCACTGATGGACTCAAACTTTGTGATGTCCAAAGCCATTATGCTAGGTGGAGATGTTTGCTTTTCCTTAAAAGAGGAAGGTTAAAAAAAGTAAAGCCTTTTAGCATGAAGTAAAAATATTATTACAGTTTTTGTTTGGGTGAGCTCATTTTGTATTCTTTCAAGCTCTCCTAGTCTTCTAGCACACAATATGAGTTTGCACCCTTCTTCATAAAATACTTGTGCACAGGCTAGATAAGTCATCGTTGATTGTTATTTGTATAAACAATAAGCAATTCGTTAAAACAATTAAAGCAATCCACTAAACCTTCCCCGATTCCGGAACTTGCGCCAACAATCATTACAACTTTCCCTTTAATATCAATTTTGTTTTTCTTAGTGAAGATCCATCCGACAATGGCTACTACAGTGAATCCTATTCCGAATGTCCAGCAACAAATCATTTTTTCAAAATTAACAATTGAAATTAAAAATCAACTCCAAGCTAATCTCGAGTAAAAACTATAAATAGAAGTAAGCAAGCTCCGTCCGATCACTCAAAGCACCACTCATCGCCTCTTCTAAAAGTTAATTTTGTACAAAACCAACGCGCACACACACTTCGTTACGATTCAAAGTAATATCATGGAGAATTTGAGAAATTGCCACCGACAGGTAGCACTGGGAAAAGTTGATTTGGCATTACTCCAGGAAAAATCTTTAGTCCTGCAATTTCGTATATAAGCATGCCAGTTCACCAGCATTTCCGTTTTGCATTCTTTCAACAGAATGAAATATTGCAAAGACTTTTAAACATGTCTAGGCATTTGCATCTAATTTTAAGTTTCTGGTTTGTATGGTTATTTTATCTAGAAACTTCCTCAAGCCAAGCAGCCGTACGCCTTACTAATACCGAATTCATAGCGTACAGACCGGGTACTATTGAAGTTAAAGTAAAAAAGGAAGGCCACTCCAATGAAGTGATTGACGTTGTTGTTCAAGTAAGCTTTAAGCTTTTTTAAGTTTCTTAGTTTCTGCCTAAAACATTGACAATCAAACAATTTCTGCATCTTTATTTTTGTTTCAAAAGATAAATGACCCTTCTCCTGGCGGGCGGTCTGTGTTCATTGGTTCGTCTCAAAATTTACGATTTGCGACAGAGGGTCCAATTTTTGAGGAGAAACCAACAACATTTACAATATATGATGACGGAACACCAGAGCCTGATAAAATATATTCGATAACATTGAAAGTTACTTCTGGAAATGCTGCAGTTATATCTCCTTCCGTTGCTAAAGTAATTGTCGTCGGCAGCAACAATCCGTTCGGAATCTTCAGTCTAGAGCATGTGAGTGAAGAATGCCAAGTATTAAAGACTTTAGCACATATTTAAAGTAAAAGGCAAGAAATTATTAGGATTAGAAAAAATATTTAGAGGTCTCACCAATCCAATAAACATTTAGTCATTTCAGCTTTTTCCAGGGGGAAAACCCCCGCTCAACTTTTTAAGCTTCTCAGCAAAAGGAGGGACAATAGTCCCGAGTGACTTCAGAGATAATTGATGCTCCATTTATTGAGACATGCAACGTCAAATTTATTCAACATATCCAACCGATAAAATGTATGATAAGACTAAACAAATGTCGAATATCTTGATTTATAAATCTGAAGAATTTAACAAAAATGCCCAAATTGTCTAAACCCTGCCGTGTTACCATCTGCCAATGGCGCAATTGACAACGATTCTAGAAAAGAACGTTGTTTTTTATAAATTTCCATTAGAGTTGTCATTAAGTTTGAAAATTGAAAAGTAGTACTTGAATTTAATTTTTGGGCATTATTCATAGTATATGTTTTATTGTTGGTTTGTGTCTGTTCATTTGCCAGTTCGTAATACCACGTCGAGCGTTGAGTTCTGCTGGAAATTGGTTGAACAAATTTGGCTGCGCTTCCTATCGTTCTAGATTTGCTTATTAAATGCCCTTGCACTTAAAATTATTGAGGTCGGTCTACGTTTTAAAAGCCTGTGACTTTTTTTTTATACCATGTCTCCGCTTGCTATTTCTCGACACAATTCCTCTCCTAGTTGATGTGTGTGACAGCCTTCTAAGAGTCAATAAATAATTTTTTTGTATATATTTCGAAGAATGATGGAAATACGCTCCTACACGAAAAAAATGTTGGAGATGATTTTCTTGAAATCACAATACTAAGATCTAAAGGACATTATGGAACAGTTTCTGTTGGTCTTCAAGTTAGTAGGGCATTTCACTAATGCATTTGGATATAACGCTAATCAGTGTGCTATATGCGCTCCTACAGATAAGCAAATGTCCTGAAAACCTGACTATTGTACCCATGAGTTTGTGGATAATATTTAAGAACTTTGATACAGCAAGAAACGCGAGTTTTGAGCTACCTGATGAAGTATGTTTCAATTTAATTGCATTTTTGAATCGGTATTTAAAGCATGTATTTGGTATTTCGGTATTTGAAGTTACCAGAAAAAAATGTGTCATGCACCTTTAGAATTGCAAATGTGTCAACATCAGACTTGACCCATGATGTCAAGTTGAATTATCCAAAAATTGATGAACTTAACAGTGAAGTAGTGATATTTATCTACCCTGGTGATGCTTTTGTGAGATTCTCAAAGGTGAAGAAAGATCTTAAAATTCTAAATGCTGATGTATTTAAATTTTTTTGCTGCAATTTTTACAGCCATCCTATCGTGTAAAGATTGACAGTTTTTCCTCCACTCTTCAGTTAGTCATTTACAGAGGTGTTCACTCCAAAAATAATTCCCTGGTAGTTGGCTCTCTGAAGCTGCCTGCCACAGTCACATATTTTATATTGCCTCAGACTGCCCAATATGGAATTGATTTTCAGGCAGCAAACAGCAGCCTAGGATTTGGTCCAGGAATTTCTTCTGTATTTCTTCCAATTTCAATATTGCCTGGAAATAATCAAAAAAGGACGAAATATTTTAAGGTTGAATTAAAAGAAACTACAGGAAATATTGTACTTTCAGATCCCCATACAGCTGATATTATTCTTGTTGGGGATGATGCAACAAATGGGATTTTGTCATGGAAGGAAACCAATATGTCAATGGAATATTTATCCTCTACATATTTAGTTGAATTTTCTGCAGAAAATGTTAGAAATGTGTATGCATGGTCAGTCAGACATGGAGGATCACTTGGATTTGTTTCTGTGCAATGGGAATTAACTTTGGATCAAGCAGAAAGTGGAGCAGGAAAGGATAATGCCATAGGAATCAGACCAATCCTTGGACTCCTCATCTTTAAAGAGGATGAGACCATTGTATCAATAAATTTTACTGTTGCAAATGTTTCACACATTCAACCAAGACCATTGAAGCTGTACAGATTGAGGATGCTGCCAGAAACTGTAACTGGAGGGGCAGTGGTAATGCTTAATGAATCTGTGCTTTACATATTGGATCGTGATTGTGGCCTTGCCTACGGGGTGATCGTGTTGAATGAATCACTGTCTTTTCATGTGGCCCTGGTTCGGATCTTTACTTCTTAAGCAATTGAATTAAATTTGTCCTTCTATATTCATAAAAATAATGAATACTGGTTACTAATATTTTTCACAAATAATTTGCTTTGTTATTTTTTTTATTGATTTTAGTAGAATCAATCTACTAAAATGGGGCAAAAATATAATAATTTAATCAGGAATCAAGAACATTGGAAATTAAAATCCTGAGGATATTTGGTCTATATGAGGATGTCCTTGTGAACTTTGAAATTCTACATTCAGAGATTGGAACAATATTTAATGGTGCTTTGATCATTTGGTTTATTTCTAGGTGGTGTATTTATGCTAAATGTTTTTTAGGATTGGCTTTAATACCTGATGGCAGAGATGGAGTTAAAGTCAGTATTCCATTGAGAAATGATGTCTTCATCAAACACTCGTCATATTTCTGTGTATTCATTAAAAATGCCAAACTGAAAAAAGGTCTCATTAATTTATTAAGTAGCCTGAAATATCTTGACTACTTTTATAAGTTGTGGCTGTTTTTATTAACCTTCCATAACTGCAACTTAAATGGCATTTATTTGATTAGCTAAATGGCCAAATGTTGATTTGATAAACATGGATTTGCTCATTAATTTACAATCACTTAATCATCTAATTGTGATTCATAATTTAAATATTAAATTTAGAATTACCTTTTGGACCTTACAATAGCCCCTTGATAGGAAATGTGTCTTCAGTGAATGCCACTACACTCGATAATGCTGCAAACGGAGTCGTCAGATTTAACCTTTCTCAATTGGATGTCTCCATTGAGCAAGACGAACTACAAACGTCGATCCGGGTTACTTGGAATTTTTCTGAGCTGTGAATAATTAAATAATTTGTTCTTTTGTTAGCTCGAAGTAGCATTTGCTTATAATAATCATTATTTATGCAATTTTAGTTTGTCTCAAATGAAATATTTTGAAGAATATTAAAAAATTATAAAAACAAAGCAAAATTATAATAATATAATAAATTAATTTTAAGGTACCCTTGGTAAGAGATGGTTCATTTGGTAAAGTGAAACTAATTTGGAGAATTAATGAATTGGAGCAAGTCAGAGCTTGGAATGTGTCCTTCCTTGATGATGACTTTGGGAATTTCACAGGATCTGTAACACTAGTAACTGGTAATGTTTAAGATTACAATGTTTTTGGGGAAATAAATGATTAAAAATTGTAAAAAATAAATAAATCTGGCGATTGATACTTTGTTCTTGATTTGTTTTCACCTACAATTGTAAGAGAACATTTGTAGCTGTTGAGTTGTATTGAATGGAATTAAAATAAATTAACATTTTATATCAGAAATGCAGCAAAATTATGATGACAGTTATTATTGTTAACATTGTGAAGGTCAGTCGCAAGGCCACATAACGATCCTTCTCGAGAAATACAATGTGACCAGTTTGGCTGAGAGATTTTATATTGAGATTGTTGATTGGGAGCCAAAATCTGTGGTAAAATTGGATACAAGTGCTGCACTTTGTTCAGTTGTGTTGCCTGAGTTGGGTAACCTGGCTGGATTCTTCAAATTTTGTCCATGGATGGCAAATTCATTTGTTGTAGCTGTGAGTATTCGATCAAATTTTTTTTTATTTGAATAATTATTGTTAATTATTTACTAACTATTATCTCAATTATATTCTTATATCTTGGCTTGATCCTTGTTGGGGTGAAACAATTTAATTTAAAGGTTTCATCTTCCAAAAGAAACAGTGTCGCATCTTTGTTTAAAAATAAGCAAAGATTCTTCTGCTCTTAATTAATTTTTAAATCTCATTGTAAACAAAAGGTTGAGAAAAACTCAATTGAAGTCTGCATTCTGAGGACAGGAGATGTCCTTGTCAATGCCTCAGTCTTGTTCTCCCTTGAACCAAATGGTGATGCCAAGTTTTATGGGGGAAGGACGGTGGTTTACTTTCAACGGGTGGAAATGATGAAAATAATCACAGTGGTGGCAAGAGATGATGGCATTCCTCAGGTTCTTTTGTAATCAGCAGAAAGAATAACTTTGGCTAGACATTCTAGATCATAGTAATGGAAATGATAGCTAAAAAATTTGTGCAAAATAACAGATTAAATCAAGGAAATGAAATCTACAATATTTGCATTAAATTAGCATGAAATTCTATTTTATTCATCTGATTTTTTATTTATTTAATCTGTAAAATTTACCAGCTGAACATAACATACAAGTTGAAACTGGGTCCTTATGGCTCAAGGATAGCAGAAACAGATGACAGCGGAAACATCACAGTTACTGTCCTTCCTCACAGCTATCCCTTTGGGATAGTGGAATTTCCATCCCTTAACCTGACGGAAGCACTAAGTTTGCGATTCTTTGTAAATTGTACATAAATATCAGTGAAAATGGATGCATATTAGTGAATATATGAATAGGTTTTTATAGAATGTTATACAAAGTGTTTTTAGTATTATCATGTTTTCAGTTGAGACTTCTGCATATTAATTACATTATTGGTTTCATTAACCTTGGTCATTATTAGGTATTCCATTAATTAAGCATCATTAATTTTGTTGTCATAAAATCTCAGTACTCCAAAACGACCAGTCACATTATGGAGCCAACTTCACAGTGAGAAGATTCAAAGGTGGATTCAGCAGGGTATCTGTGGAGTGGATGATGTCAAAGATGAATGCTGATGAAAAGATAGATTTCCATTCAGAACAAGGGGTTATCAAGTTTGAAGAACATCAAACAGATTCATCCATAGGAATAACCTTCACTGCCACTAATGTAATTGTTCATTACCAGCAATATTACATTTAGATGAGTATTGCTTAAAAAGGTGGCCTGTTTACATCACATATGCATTTATTTTCCTACATTGATTGTGTTTACCATAGCAATGTGTATGTTTGATGCCACAATTAGAATGAACATCCATTTGAACAGATGCCTAGATTCAGCAGGACCTTCACAATTCATTTATTAAATTCTACAAATGGATCAGTACTTGGTGAAAATGTCAGAGCCTTCTTGAATGTTGTGGGACTTGATTATTCTGTCCATTTTAATGGTGATTTTTTAAAATTATTCCTGAAGTATGCACCTTTTATGTGCATAAAAAGCTTTGAGCTCAAGGTAACATTACCTCATTTTTGGGTTTAATTTTGCCAAGGCTGCAAAGTTATGAGTTTGACTAACATTTTGATAGTTTTGTTGTGAGACAAGTTTTGCAAACTTTTGTTTAACTTATAGGGAAATTCCAATTATATCTACAAGATGTTTGTTCAATGAGGAAAATTTACCATTTATTATCAATTCACTTTTATACTATTTGAAGAATCCATCGTCAGACTCTTTTCTCCGGGTTCCTACCAAGTCGAAATAGTTAGGGAAGGACCTTCAGAGAACAAATCTTTGGTAAAATGCAGGACTCAGTCTGTGACTGCATTGGATGGTCGTGACTTTGTTGCTGTTTACAACGAGACGTTCATGTTTGATGTTGGCGTTTCAGTGCAACATCTTAACATCTCAATACTGGATGATGCATATCCTCGACCAGATAGAACTTTCTTTGTGGTGTTCTATGATGTGGAAGGTTGATTTTGATTGCATAAATTAAAAATAGATTACCATTAAATTAATAGTTTTATTATTATTAATATATTATTGAATAAATTATCATAATTTGTTTTATTTGTGCTTTGAAGTTTTATCATTTAGTTGAAGAATGTTTTTATTCTGGGTTCAATATTTTATCTTGCAAGTCATTTGCAAGATTTGACCCAAATAAAAATTAACAAGTTACAGAGCTTCTACAAGCTGAAGCCATGCGTATTAAATATATCTGCAACATACGCTAATTAGAAGATGGTACTTGACATTATTAAATGTTATTCAGTAAATTTTCTTTCACCATTTGTAGGTGCTATTGTGCCCACAAACAATCTGACTGTTATTGTCAAAGCAAAGCACCATTCAAGTGGTATCTTCAGATTTGTTCCTTCTTTCAATAAAACTGTAGAAAAGGGATCCAAGGTCACTTTTCAGTTAGTTGAGCCAACTTTTTCTCTTCTTTTGAGATCATTGACAACAAGTTGCTAATCTTATATTTTACGTAAATTATATTTAGATGTTTAGTCGGGTTATAATTTTTATTTTCTGAAATTGTTTCAATGTTTGAACTTAGTAGTTTTGCGATGAGTTATAAATCAACATTTTCTCCAAATGAGAGTAACATGTGATGCAATTCCTTTTTGAGGGTTATGAGGGAAAAAGGTTCTTTTGGCAAGGCTACCGTTTTCTACGAGATCTACAATAGAGATTGTAATTCGTCCCTTACAAACAACATCAGTACCAGTCATTTCTCTAATTCCTCTGGTCGTGTCGATTTTGTTGACCGACAACCTTTAGCCGACCTCATTCTGATCATCCTCGAGGACGACATTCCCGAGTTTCATGTTTGCTATTGCATTGACCTTGTGAGAGTGACAGGTAACTGAGACTTATATCCAGATGCCAATTATTTTAGCATGATATTTGGTCAACTTTTTATTTCTTAGTTTTTTGAATTTGTATGTGTATTTGTTTTAGATTAATATTAAACAAAAATAATTAATTAAGATAAAATTATTATTTGTGTTTTTTTTTAAATCAGTTTTTTTTAAATAAATGAATACTTGAATTACATTAAGTATTTAATATATGCTTATAGCTCTGAATGTTGGCTTGCTAACCATGTCGATAAGCTGTTGTAGTTGCCTTTACTTGAGTGTGCTGGCAGTATCTCTCTAATTGATAACTGGTTTCAGGTGGTCCAAGTTATGACCCAGCTACACTCAGTGATGGAGATCTTCAGGTATTCTTAACTATTGTTCCTAGCAATTTTCCCTTTGGCAAGATTTATTTGGAGCCACAATCTCGACAAATATCCATTGCTGAAGACGTGGACATCAACAAAAACAATGCTTCGAATGTTTCCAACAATGCAAAACTAGTTGTTTTGAGGTCCAAAGGAGCCTTGGATTACAAAAGGGTTATTAGAATTATCAATTAGTTTATTTTTAGTTACTATCACACTATGATACAGTTTATTGAAATAATTTAACGTAATAACATTATGGCCAAGCAGCAAAGAATGCTCGTTTTCCAATTGCTATGAGATGCTTGTCACAATGCGAGGTTGTAATGGCCGCATTAGCAGACATTTCCTTATTTTTATTTTTTGAATTTATTTGGTTATCATTTATTTTAGGATCCTCACCTTGAAGAGTTTGTGAGTTGAACTTATAATTTCAGTTGTAATAATATTACTACTTTACTGTACTTACATGAGTAAGTATCCTTTATAAAATGTGCAATAATGCAATTGCATTTTGTTAAAACACATTCCATTGGCACTTTCTATTTATTGTTATAAATCTTTAAATTAATTAAATATTTATGATTAATGTGCTTTATGCCTAAATAATGCATTTACCATGCATCCATAGTCCATTCACTTGTAATTATTCTAAGTGTTGTGTCGATATCATTCATAATCATTTATAATTATTCCTGGAAGTAAAATTCTTCATTTTCTCTTAAATGCAGATCAGTTGGGAGGTGTACTCGTATCAAATAACAAGTGCACTGACTTTCCCAGTTGTTGTCGACGTGTTGCTATTGGCATCAAAGTCGATGAGGGCTAATCGTCACGGATCAAAAGGGATTCGGGCGACCTCGTCCGAGGCAAGGAACGGCACGGGAACCGACGTCATTCGATTCGACGGCTGCGAGGGTGAGTCGGAAGTGCATTCGGTTCGTTGAGTTCATTGAGTTCATCGCTCCAACTCTTGCTAATGGTTTTACACTTTTTTTTAAACGTCGTTTACACTTTTAAGAAGTTAAGGCTCGGTCGAGCGGCCGTTGTTTCAATGTTAACAATCTTTAACATGCTTTAAAGGATTTCAATGAGCAAGTTGTTTGTAGATTTAGAAAAGAGTTACTGGTACAAGCTAGAGTGTGTAATTCAATTTAATGGATATATTTTGACTGTAGTTGAAGTTATTTCATTAGTTTTAATGACAATAATTCCAATTGTTTTATGAAACAAACAATTCCTCCAGGTTGCTATGTTTCTGTGAACGTGGATAGAAATATTTCCTTGGATGCTTTTTCGATTGTTGTGTGGATGAAATCATTCTCAAATAATGATCTCATGTCTGGTTGCATTTTAAGCAAGGTTTTGAATGCATTTCTGGAGTACGCCATTTGCCTGAGATCGTCCGATCCCTTCAGGAGTGATTTGTTATTTTATTATTCAACAAATGCTCAGGTTAGTTTGGTTTTGTTCATTCTTCAAATGACAAATTATTTAAGTTTGAATTGCCTTCATTCATTGTTGAAACAATCTGCACTTCCAAAGCAATCTTCACAGTATGTGGTCAATCTCCAAGGAAACAGCATTTCAGATGGCTCTTGGCACTTTCTGGTCGTTCAGTTTTCCAACAGTTCTATCGTCGTGTTTCTTGACAACATCTTTATTCATCAAAGGTAGAAATAATAGTATTTCTAAGAAATATTTCTTAAGCATTTATAAACTTTAATACAAATTTTTACTAAAAATTTAAATTCTTTTAAATTGTGTTCCTCAGTGCTTTGTTGAACTTAAAACTTACCTCAGTAGCTGGTGATTACATTGTTGGAGGCATGTCTTCCAACCAGAATAATTTTTTTGGCTCCTTGCAGGACCTCAGAATTTATGGTCAAAGATTGAATGATTTGTAAGTATCATGATGTTTCTGTTTTGTTGAATCCGCATTGGTTTGTACTCCCGAGTAACGGGCAAAAGGATCGGAAGAGGATTTCTGCCAATTAAACTAAATCAGAACCGCTATAAGTTACTGCACTTATTGGTTACTGCTAATCGGTTGAACGGAAGCTTCCCGTCATCATCTTCGAACGGAAAATTGTTCAGTGTTTAAAATATTTTGCACCAGGTTAATGCAGGAACTGTACATGCTGCCTTCTAGAAGAGACGTCCAATCGGTATCCGGTTATTTATCCTTCGATGCCGGCAATCAATCCGAAGCCACGATAAATTTAAGATCGGTCGACAACTCCGTCCCCGAACCCAACAAGGTTTTCACCGTCAAGCTGCTCGATTGCTCAGGACCTTCTGGCGTTTCTAAAGCTGAAGATGTTGCTATCCTTACAAGTATGAGTGGCACTTTTATTCTGCTTCCGTTTCAATTTGTGTTCCTTTTAATGGAAGTGTCCTTAGAAAGATGATTGATTTTTTTACTTATAAAATGTAGCTTTTGTTTAGAAAGTTTTTGTTTTAATATTTTGTGGCTCTGAAATAAAAGAATTGTAAGCATTAAGACTTTAATTTGCATGTTCAGTTCTGAAGAGTGATAATGCAAATGGATTGTTTGGTTTGGACACTTCTTGTATAAATTCTTTCCAAAACCTTGGACCTTCGACTATCACTTGTCCTGTGATGAGGCAGAAAGGCACGTTCGACAGTGTCACAGTTGTCTGGAAGGTTGAAAATGTTGGTAATATTGGTAATGTTGATGATGTCAATGGATACAATTCTGCTGGAAACAATTTCTTGGAAACTGTTGGATCTGTGACTTTTGAATCAGGAGTGATTCTAAAGGTCAACAGCACCTGAATTTTAATTAGACTTGAAATTAATTTATTGAAATAAGATGTTTTTTGTTTTAATTTCTATTCCTGAGATTTATTTTCAATTTTTAATTATTTTTTAATTATTTTGAGTCACTTGAGGATGTTAATTTGGAAGTGTCAATCATCCTTAGAACATCAGCCTCTATCTAATTGATGATCGGCTTCCGAAATTAAAGCAACAATTTCGGGTTGCTCTGGTCTCAGTTGCTTCCTCTGATGGTTTTGTTGGCTCCACAAAGACGAGTGGAGCTTCAATAAATCCCTCAGCCATCACTTGTGCCATTCCACTTCAGGAAAGAAATTTTCCGTTCGGATTCTTTGAGTTTTCCGAATCCCAAGAGAAATTGACCGGCAATGAGACTTTTTTGAGAGCTGTGTTGAGACCACTTACTGTGAGGATTAATGAAAACACGAATGTTCTGAGAATTTACGTGATCAGACACCAGGGTTTGGTGGGTGGAGCCTCTGTGGAGTGGAAAACCCTTGAAGGGACTGCTAAATCCAGAGAAACGAGTTCGGATTATGATTTTAGTGTTAGCATAATTTTTACATGTTCTTTGAAAAACCGTTAAAGTAATGCTTTTAAAATATATTTAAGTCCAGTGCAGGACTGCTGAGGTTTGATTCTGGACAGCTCTCAAGGGAGATAAACATTTCCATTTATCCACCTAAAAGCATTAAAAGTGATCGAGAATTTAGACTCCTCCTCAACAATTCTCAACCCTCGATTGGCTCTGGCTGTGGACCTGAAGTGACTGTTATCATATCGGCTTCTCAAAAGGCATTTGGTGTTTTTGGATTCGATGCAAATTCATTGGAGGTGCACGTCTCAAAAGATATCGTCCAAATCAATGATACAATTACAGCTCAATTTTTGGTTGGTCTCTTCTTTTACATTCAAACAATTGTTACAATTATCAATCAAAAATGTCCTTCCAATTAAAACAATTTTGATTATGTTTATGATTAGTTTGAAAAATATTATTAATGGGAAACAGTGCTTTCTTATTTATGTTATTAAAATGTGATAGAAATCTATTTATTCCAGGTCAGGAGAAACACAGGGTTTCTTGGATTGGTTACTTTGCAATGGAGCATGTTTTGTCCATCTGGAGAATTCAATTCAAGTTCATTTGGATTTGCAGATTTCTCACCAAACCAAACATCATTTCAATTGATTTTTAAAGTGGCAAATGATGGAAAACCAAGCTTGAAATCCTTTTGTTTTGTGGAGCTATTGAATGTTTCTCAGGTTTGTGCTGCATGCATCACTTTGTAAATATCATCACATTTACTTTGAGAATAAAGCACCTACGAGCTAGCTGTTTAATAATTAAGAAGTTGAATAATATTAACATTAACTGGTTAGTTATTTTATTTAAATCTGACTAATAGTCTCATGACTTCGATTTATGTTCAAGCATTGGTTGAACATCACCCAATTAAGCTAACATTTTAGGGTGTCATCGACTACTCCAAATCAAATGCCACGATGATGCTAATGCCGAGTAACGATCCTTATGGAAAGTTTGTTGTTGCTTCCTCTAGCAGGTTCATCCAAGTTGAAAGTTCAGATCAAAGTGAGTTTCTAGACTTGGCATTTCATTTATTTGTGACTTTACAAAGCATTCATGAATTCGATCGAAGTTTAAATAATATTATTCTAATATTTGTGTGCATAAAATGATACAAATGTTTTTATTAGAAACATCGAATAACCATCCATTCTTCAATTGCAAGGAAATCAAATGCTTAACTTATGAAAACTTAAAAATTCTTCACACATTATTCATGCATTATTTGCACATTATTCGCACATTTTTCGTGCTTCATTCACACATTCTATTTAATTCCATCCGACAGATGTGTCGGTCACTGTTGAGAGAATGTCAGGAGTTTATGGCATGGTCAAGGTCATGCACTCAACTTTGACTCCTGAGGAGTTTTACTCGTATCTTCCTTCGAGTGTTTTGAGGGCAACAAAAGATGATTTCAGATTAACTTCTGGTGAAGTTCTCTTCACAAAAGGTCAACAGATTGGTTATTTCAACATCACCGTCAGGAAAAATTATCTGCCTTCTCTTGATGCCTCTGTTTTTGCAAGACTTACTGCAGTCTCACTTCTTATGCCTGAACAGAGTGATCCTGGTGATGATTTTTGAGTCTTCCTTGTTAAAAAAATATTTGCATGTTTTAGTTTTTTTGTGAGTAGATGTTTTGAAAAAAGAAATTTATGGTCTACGAATAAATTTAATAGTAAATAAATTTGATAAATAAATAACATATATAATTAATATATGATAAATTGTAAATTTTCAGTTCAAAATTTAAACTTTGTGGAATTACATCTTTATTATGCAAGGCAACAAAATGTTTCATAATTTCTAATCTGCCTTCAAATGGTTCCAGTTCAAAACTCACCTCGTCTCGGTGCGTCGCAGGAGTGTCTTGTTTGGGTTGAAATAAAATCCCACGACTTCCCGCACGGAGTTCTTCAGTTGTCCAGAAATGAGGTGAAAGTTCCTCAGAATTTCTCGTCTCCTCTTGGTTATGTCGAGAGGTCTGCAGGATCTGTCGGACAAGTTAGTCATCCTATTATCCGTGTTATGATAGCAGTCGTTGTTCTTGGATTTTTAAGTTTCTGTTTTAAACGAATTTTTTAACATTTTTGTTTCCTAGGCTTGATTGGAATTAAACACTGCTCTTCTTTAAAAACTTTCTAGCAGATAATTTGTAGATTTTACTAGATTCTGGAAAAATTATTTAGTGAAATTATATTATTAAGTAAATATCTTGCCCCAATTTATTGTGCATTAAACATATATTTTGTTCTTTTCCAGGTGAGCATCGAGTTTGAAGTCGTTCCTGACACGGCACGAGCGGGTGTGAACTTCGTCGTGTCGTCTCACTTCGTGAATTTTGGAAATGGTGAGACTAGGCAGCCCTTACCAGTTTCTGTGGTGAACACACTCAGGCCACAACTGGAACTTATGTTTTCCATTTGCCTCTTGAACGACTCAGTGACAGGGGGAGCAGTTGTTGGTGATGTGAAGAAAATGCTGGTTGTCATTGAGAGGTCGTGGGATGTTGGAGGAGTGTTTGGTGAGCATCCTGAAGATGTCCTTTGTGTTTATTTTAAAGCATGGGTGGTGTTAAATGTGCCAGCTCATTGAGATAAAAACTTTAACTGAACTAACTTAAAGTGATCACTTCAACCTTATTTCAACCAGAGCTTAGATCTGCAAATCTTAAAACAAATGCGACATAAGTTCACTTTTAAGCACACTTCTTAAGGGTTTGACGAAGACTCGAGTATTCTGATGGAAGAAGATCTTGAAAGCAAACTGACTTCTCGCCTGTTGATTGTCAGGTCAAGAGGCTCTCTGGGGTTGGTGGCAGTTATTTGGACCACCAATTCTTCCGGTTTGTTCTCGCTGTTATTAAATAATTTATTTAATTTCTTTGAATTCGATGAATTAAACAACATTATTAATTATGGGGAATTAAATCCTTGTAAAATGTTGTAACTAATAAGAATTACTTGTAATTCGAGTTACCGTGAAGTCCTCGACACAACTGTTGTTAGTGTCATTGTTACCATGCTTTAAGTATTAAAATTTTAAGCATTTTTAGAAAATAATTCTGACCAAAAAATAATTGCTAAGCAATTATTAATATTCACAATCATTTGAAAGTTGGAGCAAGACTGTCGAGTCCTCCCGCTGGACAAATTTTTTTTCTGAGTTCCGAGACAAAGCACGTCTTAAGTCTTGAATTCTCTCCCCGACCAATTGATGAGCCAATTAAGGTTGTGGATTTAATGATTAGTTGATTCGAGGCAAACAATGTTAAGTTCATTTCATTGGTTATTGTGTTACTCTTAAGATGGAATAAGGATAAAATTAAGATTTAAAAAAAAAAAACAATTTGCGTTCTTCATCAAAATTTTACTTTTTGTTGAAAATTATGATTTTCATTATTTTTATTGCATCATATTGTATTTTAATAAATTCAGTTACAGACTAAAATTGTTGTAAACATGTTGAAATTTTATGACAATTTGTCAGAATAATAATAATAATAATAGACTTTTGAACTTGCTCACTTTATTAACTAATATTGCATCGGCAGGCAAATCGAACCAACCTTATAAATTTGAGAAATGTAGCTTTAAGTTACGTTCTACAGGAGGTAGTTGTGAAATTAGTGAACGTTTCGAATGGAGGGAACTTGGACGCTTTGAGGATTCTTCACACGATTCGAGTCGTACCGACCTTCGACCCTTACGGAGTTCTTCAATTTGGAGCTCAATCATTCCTACTGGAGAGAACTTATGAGGAAAACAACATCTCTCTTGAGAGAGTGTAATACATAATGATAATGTTCCTAAATCAATGATTGTTACTCATTTGTAAATTGTTTACTGCTTGTCTCTTTTATTTCCATATTTTATTGTGTTTTTTTTTGCTGAAAGTTTTCAATGTTATTTGTTATTATTAAATTTAAAATATTTTTCAGAAATGGCACTCAGGGAAGTCTGATGGTGTATTATTCTTTAAACAGCTTGAGTTTGGAAGATCTGTCTCAATTGAAAAATGAGTCCATTTTTATTTATTTCACGAAATCCATTGCAGGAAAGATATTCGATTCGACCATGCACGTCAATGCAACGACTTTGCAGGCCTCGTCTGCCGAGGTTTGAGTTTGTAATATGTCAAAGTTTTCGTTACAAGTTGTTTCTGACAAAGTACTGGTAATTGATTATAATTATTATTATTTTGTAAGTGCTCTTTGATATAAGTTTCGATTTTATAGCTTTTTAACTATTATCGTTAATTGTTTAGATTTGTGCAAGGTTATGCTTGCATGAATCCTCTTGTCTTGCATTTGACTACAACGTCATCTCTCGTGATTGTTTGATGTCAGAGAATGGAACCATGTCTGGCGATTCATTCAATGAGTCCAGTCACATCACATACCTAAAAAACACGACATATGTTAGTTTAACTTGTCAAAAATACATCTCATATGTAAAATATCTCATATGGTATATGAAAGCACGTTACACTCATCAATATTGTTTAAGGTTTTGGATTCATTGAATAGTTTGGCAAAAGAGAATAAAGATTTTGAATCTGCAGAAAATGCATCTTTCGTTCTTCCTGGTGGCATCACCAGACATTTCCTGGGTTTGAAAATATTCCGAACAACTGAACCTAAATTGGAGCAGAAGTTTTCCATATCTCTGTTAGCTGTAGAACTTTTAGATGGTGATATTGGAAATCCCAATTTCTATCCTCGACTGGGTTCAAGAAAGAGTGAGTTGAGAATCGGTGCAAGTAATGACCCTAGAGGATTGTTCACCATCTACCATTGGAATGGTGGAGTTGGTAATGCCACAGGGGAAAGCATAACAAGATACGTTGTGGTGGAGCAGAGACCGAATTATTCTATACTACTCACTGTTGACAGACAAGGTGATTACAAGTTTTTAATTCTAAATTTAAATAATTTGCATTTGAAAACATTTTGTTTCATGATTTATTCAGTAGGCTTGCAGCACTTATTTTTAAAAATATTTATGTCGGGGCTCCAATAATTTTCAGTCAATATTTGCTGCTTAAATTGATTTTATGAATTAATTTGTATTACAATTTATTATTTTCACTGCCTTCACCTGCCTTGAATTAATGTTGTAATAAGTTTAATATCGTCAGCTGGTCTTCTTGGATCCGTATCGGTGGATTGGTTCATAGATGCTATCAAGTCAACAGCTGTAAATGGGCTTCATTTCTCTGCCAACGGGGCGACCTTGACTTTCACTCCCGGTGTTAAAATGCAGGGTGCATTAGCTGTTTTGTAATAATCTTAATATTTTTAATTCACCATTGATGTTCTTTTTATTTTAGTTTAATTTAACTTTCTTATGATCATTCAATAATAATAAACTTTGGTTTGTAGCATTTTAATATTGCGATTATTGTTGAATTTATAGCTAATATATTAAAAATGTAATTTCTTCAAGTGGTTTCCATTGGCATATTGAAGTACGACTCACCGAGTGATGATAAGTCGATCGTGGTTGGATTGAAAAATGCAAGAGGAGGAGCTCGTATTGCAGAAAGTGAAAGTTCAGTGACCGTCGTCCTTGCTGCTCACGACTTTGTTGCAGGAATAATTGCATTTCAGCATGAGTCTGCTGTCGCTGAGGAAGGTTGAAATAATACATTAACAAGTTGACAACAAAACATTAACAAGTTGACAACAAAACATTAACAAGTTGACAACAAAACATTAACAAGTTGACAACAAAACATTAACAAGTTGACCACAAAACATTAACAAGTTGACCACAAAACATTAACAAGTTGACAACAAAACATTAACAAGTTGACCACAAAACATTAACAAGTTGACAACAAAACTAACAAGTTCACAACAAAACATTAACAAGTTCACAACAAATCTGTGCTAAAGTTTCAAACTGTTTTATGGAAATATTGGCAAAGATTGTAATCATTGCACTGTGCTTAAGAGAAGACATAAGATTTCATTTGCATTACAATAAGGTTTTTATTACAACCTTTTTTAATGAAATACCTTATAAGAGCATTAGCACGACATCATTGCAAATGTCATTTTAACTTGTCATGACAACATGTCGTATTTGTTTGACATTGATCTCACTAAACTAAAATTATTCACAGGTGGAATTAATGAGATCGAGGTGGTCAGGTCACTGCCAGGTGTTGGCACTGTGATTGTGTGCTGGAATATTGTGGCTCGCTATTCAAATCAGACTGAAGCTGCTCAGAGGTTCACTGATGTTGAAGGATCAATCACATTTGCACCTGTGGGTTTAAATTATAATTTTCAACACCCCATCACTCTGATGACTCTTGGAGTGATCTCAATAGCATTCGTGTTTTTGTTTTGTGACCTCCTGTGTTTAATTTCAAGTCATTTAAGAGAATTAGAAACAAATTTACATGTTAAAGGCACATGTTGTTAAAGACTTCATTATTATAAGAATTTGTTTAATATAAATTCATTGATTTGTTTAATATAAATAATTATAATTTGTTCATTATAAATTTATTGATTTGTTTAACCGTTAATAATTTCTCTGTGATCATTTAGAATGAGCTCTCAAAAAACATCACTCTGAATGTCACTCTGCTGCAGGAACCAGCAGTTGATGACCAGTACCTCATTCAGCTTGTGAATGCCACCACTTTTGGTAATGCGATGTGACTTAATGTATGCGATTGATAACATTAATTGATTCATATATTTGTTGTAAATAATGTAATAATAACACTCACTATTTTTAGAATTTGAGTTGTGAGTATAATAGAAATTTTTGTAATTGAATGCAATAAAAACTAAATGAAATATTTATAAATAATTCAAAAAATAATTATAGAGTAATATTAATTAATTAATTCTCAGGACAGGATATACTTTATATTGCTTTACATAATAGGAATGCTGAAATGTCGTGAAATAGAGAAATGTCGTGCTGATGTTAAAATGAATGTGTTCAGCTATCACTTCACTGTTATTACAATCGAGGTGTGCGACCAAGCGGAGAAGCAGCCATTGAAGCGAAACAAGGAATATTTTTGTTGACCATAAAAGGTGGAAACAATCCTCATGGAGTGTTTTCCTTTGTGGAAAGTTTTCAGGAGGTTGTTGTTGAGGCTAAGAATGGGACTGTTGAACTGCAGGTTGCCAGGAAATTTGGACTGATAGGTGATGAGATGTTCATAGTTGTTAGTTGTTGTTTGTACATATGTTGTTTATGTTACATTTTCTTATTTTAAATTGTCATTATAATGTCATTTACATTATCAGCAAGCTTGCTATTATTAATCGTAAAGAAAACGAACGACGCAATTTAGATTATTTATTCAAATAAATGATGAATTAATTGTTTCAGGTAAATAATCCTAAACTTATTTTTATGATTTATTAAACACTTTTTTTAGGTGATGTTCTTCTTAGCTACTCCATTCTGAGTGGCTCAGTTCAGAAAAATGATGAGGGTGCCATCCCAGCCATTGCAAACTTGAGTTTTGTTGAGGTTCAGAACGATGTGATTGTCTGCAAAAATGCTCAGAACTGGACCAATATTTCTGTGACTCTCTTTGATGATGGACAGTCAAGGCCAAATGAAGTCATTTCTGTTTCTTTGATTTCTGCCAAGTTAACATTCCCATCAGCATATCATCCAAGATTGGGTTGGTTGTTTATTATAATAATTATACTCATTATATTTTAATATATAATAATTTATAATATATAATTTATATAATTTAATTTATCATAATATTTAACATAAGTCTCATTAAACTAATCTTTGGCGTCGATAGTCGAGTGGTTAAGGCTTTCGCTTTGGCGAGGCTCCGTTAGGAGTTCAAATCCTAGCAACTCTCAAGAGTTTCTATAACATCTCATGAAGTTAATCTTCCTCTAAACAAGAAATCAATTTACTGTCAGCCTCAGCAGGCACATCAGCACAGGTGATTATAATGGAAAGGGAAGGAGCTTATGGAGTGGTTATTTTTAGACCCCCTTTTGTCAGGTGAATCCAATTGTTTATGTTATACATATATTTATATTTTAAATTTCATCTTTAATATGTGGTTTCCTCCAAACTTTTTGTCCAAACAAAAAAAAATAAAAAAGATACAGCTAATATAATTTATTTATTAGAACTATTAGTTATCAGTCAGTATAACTTATTTGGAGAAGGGTGGTTAATGTAACTCATTGTCTCCGTTCAGAATGACAGTTTCCAGCTTGGTTGGTAACTTGACAATAGAGGCCTACAGGAGTCGTGGTCTCTATAGAAACGTGTCTGTGTTTTGTTTTGCTCAGCCCATCCCTGGAGCAGGGGGTGCCATCTCTGGAGTGGATTATAATTTTAAGCCTACAGTGGGTGACATGGATTACCTTTTATTTAATTTTGATGAAATTGAATAAATTTATTTGAGGACGGAACAAAAACTAAAATGTCCATTGAAAGTATATTCAGAATATTTATTATATATTGTATGTAGATAACTTAATAATTCTTGTAAGGTTCTAACCTTTCAAAGAGGTATGGACAAAAAGAATATTAGCATTGAAATATTAGCAAGTGATCTTCCAAAACCTGAAAGAAGTCTTCAACTTGTATTCAGCAATCCAACCAATGGACTCATTTTGGGACTTGATTTTAGAGGTCATTAATTTATTTTGTTACCGCGTCCTTTGTTAATTTTATTCTTACATTATGTTTTGCCTACTTCCTTGATTCCTCGATCTTCTATTTGACTTTATGGGAACTTATTTTTAGCCTGTCTTGTGGATTTGAGTGGATAAGCTACTTAGTTGTTTAACAAATAACTGTCGTTTAAAAAAGTTATTTGTGTTTGTAATGGAGCCAAATAATTGTTAATGGAATATTAATTCTTGAGGGATAACTAAGACAGAAGCTACTTAATGTTCTAGCTACAATTACCATACTTGCAAATGGGCAAATGGCAGGCTCGGTGGCCTTCCAAACGTTTGAAAACATCAGCATGAAACCCAACAGTCTACCCTATTTGACCTCTGTCTTCCTCCCCCTCTTCAGGGGTTTAGGTGCTTCAGGGGTTATTAATGTACCATTTATTATTTCTTTGCTCGGTTCTCTGGAGGTTGGAACTGCAAAGAAGATTCTGCCCATGTCTGGAGTTGTTACATTTAGGGACAAGCAGGTTTATTTATCACTTGAATTATTCTTACATTGCAAATTATATATTATATTTAGAGCATTGGATTCCATGATGTTTTAGTCACATTTTGTGGGAACATTTCTTTTGTTTTGTGAATCATCTTCTTTCTTTTGTTTTGTGAATCGACACATCATTTACTTAATTATTGAAAAATGTGTAATAATTTATTGTTGCTAGTTTGGACTTTCATGTCCAATTTATTTCGATCCAGCTCAAATTGTCTAAATAATATTCCAAACTTTATACAATCCTCTTTTTCTAAATGCCATTAATAAATGGTTATTTTTGTTGAATAAATCTTTCCAAAACTAAATTATTAGTTAAAAATTGGTATTGTGCATCCTAATTAACCATATTTCTCCTCCAGACTCTGGCCTGGTTGTCATTGAGAGTGTCGGCCGAGGTCATAGATTCGACATCATCGGATGAGTTGTACATGATCGAACTACTCCCGCCGGACAGGGGTGCCGTGCTGTCGTCACCCTCGAGGAAGTTTATTAGGGTTTTTCGAAAAGGATCACCATTTGGACTGGTTCAACTTTACTTCTCACAGCACAGGTGCACTCTACTCTCTTGTTTACGAAAACAATTTTTTTATTTATTTCTTAATATTTAATTATTGTTTGAAGCACTCTTAGGCATCAATCCATTCAATTGGAGAGCAGTTTTATTGAGTTGAATATTGTGAGGGCAGTGGGGACAAGATCAAAAGTCTCAGTTGATGTTTCTGTGGTGCCTTCAATGATTTCAAGTCCTAATACTCAGAAGAAATTTAAACTCACCTTCTTTCAAATGGTTATCATTTGAATTTGATGGGAGCTTATATTGGTTGCAGCATTTTTAAACCATCCTAATCATACTAATTATCAACTTATAAAATGGACATTACATAAATGAAAACAAAGAACAACAACATTGAATAGCTCATCTTGATGCATCCATTCATTTATTTTTTCGTTTATTTAGGTTAGTAATGGCTCTTCCCAGAAATGGTATCAGTACGATGCTTATGGCAGTTCGTACATGCTGACATTTGGTTCAAATTGTGGACAAATTTCTGTCTACAGATGGCAGGGCAGTTTTGTGTTTGTCCAGGTAGGATTGTGATTATGGTTATTCTAGCATTCAATGTATTCAATGTAGAATTATTTGAAATGACAATCACTTCAAATAAATTGTTGAATTTTATTAAATTATTAAACGCTTTAAAGCGAAACTTTCATTATTTGCTTTCTACTCCTAAACTCCAAAACTGCTTGTAATTTTTCTGAAGCTTGTAATTTTCCAAATATTTGATTGTTTGTCGAATTTTTACTCTTTCACTTTCTTTATCATCAGAGTCTGGAAGTGGATTTTGCAGTTGCAGTCAACCATGGCTGCATTTCAAACAAGACTTATTTGTTTCTGGTCAATGGGAAGCTGTCAGGTGCTTCACCTTCCAAGTCGAAATTGTATCAGGTCCAAACAAGTGGCATGTTGCTATTGGTTGGTGTATTTTATATGGTGACATGTTATCATGCAAATTGAATTTAAATTGGCAATTTTGATTAAATGACCTACAATGTTAACATATTGATTGTACTCAGTACTGAGATTCAAGTTAATTATTTAGTAAGTAGTTGGTTGTATGGCATATATCTACTTGTTATAAGCTTGTTAAGCAATAATGGATGTTAATATTTCTTCTAACGAATCATTTTTTTTCAAGTGTATTGTAACATGCTATGCATTGTAACTGCTTACTATCAGTCTGGACAAGTTTTTTTTCAATATCAAGGTCCAGGAAATTCCCACAACTTCCGCCTCTGATGCCCTAATAATATCATCACAATCATCAGTTCTATTGCTCGTTCTTAACTACCAAGACAGAAGTAGCAGGACAATGACAGTCTCAAAAGTGTATTTGTGGAATGCAGATGTCGGCCAATTTGCAACTCTCAATCAAAACGTTGCAACCAAAGGAGCTCGTCACGTTGCTTTGTTTAAAAGTTCATCTAGCAATATAACTCAGTTCAGTGAAAGGACATACATTGTGGTCACAAATTACTATGATTCTGATTACAACTCCTATGATGTGGAGTGAGTGGCCAACACAATTGTCTCGAGTTTTAAGCTTGGATTAATCACTAAAAAAACAAAGAAATATTAATTAAATGATGTAAAATTATAAATAGCTTCACTTATTCTTTCACCCGATATTAATTTATTTACAAGAACATATTCTGCTGACTTCGGTCTGCCAACAGAATTAGAAAACATGTGAAGATCAGATATTATGATTGTTTCATGTTTTACGTCTGTTTGTGATTCAGGTCAATTGTTTACTCACTGGATGTCGATGGCCAGTTACTCACCCATCAGAAGATCCACCTTACGGCTGCAGACTTTATAATTGTATTTGATGATTTTGCATTCTCATCGTCTCAATCCATCCCATTGTCTTCTGCAGATTCAAATGTTTTTGCATCATTTCTGCATGAATTCAACAAGTCTGTAACGATTTACATTTGGGAATCAGAAAGCAGTCAATTTATTTTTTTCCAAAAGCTTTCCTTTGATCGTGTTCACTCGATCAGCACAGTGGCAGATCCTTACACTTATGAAAGTTTGTCTATAAATTCTGTTTTCTTGCTGTTGCAAAATGAATGAAATAATTGAAATGAATGAAAACTATTTACTTTGTTGTTGGCTATTATTAATATAAGCAAATTTATGAGTGATAGTTTAAATCATATCCGAGAGGAACACAGTAGAAATGGCCTATACATTAACCTTGTTAGGTTTGAATTAGTTTTGAAATGGTCGTTGAGAGAGCTTTACGAGAGGTTGAATTGTTGAATTGTTGAATTCATTGTCGAGGGTCGTCTCCAAGGTGCTGGTTTTAAATAATCACCTGATTTTGCAGAACTTTTGATGGTCACAAGCAACAACAGAAGCACAATTTACCAGTTGCAAAAATCAATTCCAGACAACATTCCTCTGAAATTTTCAAAGATTTGGGAGCATGATGTGCGTTTGACTGCTCTGACAGTTGTGCAATCCTCTTCAGTTCTCACATTCATCGCACGATCATCAAACACCGACTGCTATTTCTCTGTTGAACTTCTGGCCGCCGTCGACGACGCAACAAGTTTATTTCCGAAGTTAGAATTCATTTTTTGTGTTCTAAAGTGCGTTACTAATAAATGATAAGTAATAATTATTAAATAATGCTAATGTTTTCCTGCTTAATTCTCAGCTACACTACATATTAATTCCAAGTTCAATGTTTATTAATATTTTTTAAATTTGGCTATATCACAATGTAGAAAGCAAGTATTCTTAAGTATGGTCAATTCAATTATAGTGCATTCGTGTTCCATTTTTGTAATCGTGCATGCGCGTATGTATGTATGTATGTGTGGCAAATATGCACGCATAGTGCATAAATGTTCACACTTTATTATCAAAATCCTCCACAGTCTGGTGACGGTATCATTTGAGGAAGGCCAAACGTCTCAAAAGACTTTCATGTCGATCGTCCCCAATCAACTGAGAGATACAAGAATGACATTCAATTTGACATTCATGAACCCGAGGTTTGGTGTCGAAGTGGGAAGCAACGACACACTTGAGATTGATGTCGAACCAAATGCGAGCATCGATGGAATCTTTCAGTTTTCTCAGGTCTTGGCATTGTTTTGAAGAGTTTTGTATTTTATAATTTATAAATGCTTTATGCATTTAAGCATTGTCACTAGTTTTTATTAAGCTTTTTTTAATGAATAACTTTTAAAATCATTCATAAAATATCTAGGACTCTCTTGACAAGATCATCACCAGGTATCAGAATCAGTCCTCAAGCTGCTTGCTAAGACTTCAGAGGTTGCAGGGCTTCAGAGGGGCCTATATAATTTCATGGAGAATTAAAGCAACAACTGATATTGAAGCTTTGTTTGTGTCAAACATGGGGAGGGTCAGTTTGTTTGCATTAGTTGCGACTTCATAATACCTTTTTAAATGTCTACTAATTTGAATTTTATGTTTCTTTTTTGCCTATGGTATTATAAGTAATTTTTATCTATTTAAGCATGTTTATCATGCTAAGAATTCAGGATGGTATTTTGAATTTTTGTCATGTTTATTATTAATTAATGTAATTATGCAGGTAGATTTTTTGGAAAATCAAACAGAGAGTCTCTTCACAGTGATCCTGTCTTCAGGATCTGAACTATATTTTGATGTCTACGTTGATGTTCTGCTTTATAATCTTACCGCACTTGATAGTCAGACAAGAAATTCTCGTGGATTGTTTTCTTTGCCTGCCAAACTCGGTACCGATTGAAAATATGATCCTAAAAATTCAATTTGAAAACTTATTATGTATTTATTAAATAACTAATATTATTTAATTGGCGATTAATATTTCTTGAGGAACCAATGTCACGGCTCGAATAAAAATTCAAGCAAAGGAGGCAGTATACGGAATCTTTGGATGGGAATTCCAAAACTTTTCCACCTCTGAGGTGCAGTTCCATGAGTCATCATCCTTTGTTTCACTTTCCATTGTCAGGCAACAGGGGGCACTAGGGAGAGTGAAAGTTTTTTATTTGTTAGTGATCGATTGTTTACAAAATAATTAATAATGCAATTAAATATGCTAATCGACAAAATAAGCTTTAAATGCAATTACATACATTACTGCATGACTTATTGTGGTCATCAAAATATTTCTTATGGAGTTCTGTGACATTTCCTTACTAACAGCAAACATCCTTATTAGTTATTAAAATTATCAATTTATTCAGGACATCAGAGGATGTTTCTGCCCCCTTTTCAAGTCGTGCTCAGCCTTGGAAAGATTACATCCCAGTGAATTCTTCGGTGACATTTGAGAATGGCATGAGGAAGGTCCTTGTTAATGTCACCATTTTAAAGGTGAGTAAAAGAGTCAGGTTTGCCTCTTCAATCTTAATAGATTCCATCTTTTTGAAAATGGCTTAATGTAAGTTAGCTTTATTTGTATATTACCAAATTGTTGTCACTGACCAAGCATGATTTCTAAAATGTCAAACGTACAGAGTTCTGAACCTGAGTTGACAGAAACATTTCTAGTGAAACTGCTCGGTCTTGAGCTTCTTCCCGATGTTTTGATCACTGGCGGACAAAACCAGGATTTGAACTCCATGATCACGGTTGTGATGGCTCATGTCTTCATTGAGGAGCATGGAAATCCTAGAGGATCTGTGCAGTTTTATGTGGAAAGGGTCAGTGGTCACTTAAGAAAACGGATTTGTCCAAATTTAGTTAATGATATAAATTAAAGTTTTACAAAGAAACTAAGTTAACCTTCTTAGTTGATTCTTTGCTACTATTCAAATAAAGTTAATTGCAGTGATTCATTAACTGTCTTGTAGGATGTGGAAGGTAGGATGGATGTTGATGAAGGAGATCAAATCAGCCTGTCCATCACAAGGTCTTCTTTGTTGGGCAGTCTCCAAGTTGAATGGGTTGCAGTTTTTATAGCATCATCATCATTATCATCCCAGTTATCGACTGATGTATTTAAATTTGTTCAACCACAATCTGGTGTCGTGAACTTTGATGAAGGCCAGCAACAAGCTTCCATTGAATTGAAGACGATTAAAGTCGATGGAGATTTCTCATTTAGGGTTCCTTGTTTTCTTTCGTTAAAGATAAAGTCTTTATCATTGGTTCTGTAGTACATTTATTGACTAACATGTAATGGCTCTGTAATACATAAGCTAAGTTAACAACCACGTTAACTAAAGTAACGGCATGCTGCAACATGTTCACGTGTTGTTGCATTCATTTATCTGGCGCTACATAAATAGTGCTCGATGTAAAGTTATTTATGTAGTTGCCTAAAAGTGGTGATTATAGATTGTCATCTGACAATTTATAAATTGTTAAAATTACTGACGAAGGTTGTGGATGTTCTGCTCTCAAATGTGAAGCCCAATGGAGGATCTCTAGGAGAAGACCTCGTTTGCAGGATCGGCATAAAATCCTCTCTCCCACGTTATTCGTCCATTTCCATTCTACCTTCACAGGTGTTTTTTATTGCCATATGTTAACTTTGTGACATTTTAATATCTTTATCAGTAAACATTATGGGTAATTTAATGTGCACACCTTTGTAAGTATAAATTAACTAATTATTATTATTATTATTATTATTTGTTATTCATTGAAATTCAGATTTTAATGATAACATGTCAAGATAAATTGAAATCATGAACATTTATTAAACTAGTAATAATAACAATAATAACAACAATAACAATAGTAACAATAATAACAACAATAATTTCAATAACAATTTCAATAAAAATGTACTCAAATAGGTGGAGTTAAAAAGATCAAGATTTTCTGACGACCCAGAGGGACAAGTGACTTTGAACGTGTTGAGGAATGGAATTTCAAGGGAGGTCATCGTGACATGGAGGTTGGAGGTCATAGGTCAAAGCAAGTTTAACCCTCCTTACTATGGAGATCTGACATTCAAAATTGTGAGCTTTATGCTTTAGCCATTAGTTTAGTCATTAAGTTACTGCTGATAATTGGATTATTTCAATATTTTAGTAACTTGTATTAATTAGTTGTTTAAAATTCATTCAAAAGTAAAGGAATTATATAAAAAAAAAATCATTGCCTTTTCAAAATCTTTTTTTTTTTGTTTAGACAAATGTTTCTCAATTTTGGCATCTTTTAACAGGGTGAAGTTACAAAGCAGATTAAGTTGCAAAGCAAGATGTCTCCTGAACTCAGGGGAAAAGAAGTCATAAACCTCTCCCTGGTGGGAGTGTCAGAGGGTTCACTGCTTAATCCCCTGTCCAAATCATCTAGACTTATTATTCTGCCAGATATTGCAATCCTTGGATATGTCACCATCAATGACAATTCAAGGTCTGTTGTGGTGACAAGACCTCAGCTGGGAATTGCTGAAGGTGAGCTGGAAATTGGGATGACAAGAGTGGCAGGGTTCTGTGGGGAGTTGAAGGTTGCCTGGAAGATTCTTCCCTCTGGCAGTGATGAAGTGTTTTTCCACAACAATGGAGAGGTTGTTATGCACGATCTTCAGACTGAGGCTGTTGTCACTTTGACGGTTAGTGTTTCACAGTGACCTGACTATTACATTGTATGTTCAAAAACATAGTAAGACTTAAACTTCCAAGATTTCAATGAGATTAATGGAGTTAATACATCTAGAAGGGAATTAATATTCAAACTAAGATGTAGTAAGTTATATTCAGGCTAATATATATTGTGTAGCATCCATACATGTAAACATATAAAATAATTTATATTCACACTAATAGATGTAATCAATTATCAGTCAAGTTACTTAACATGCTAATGCTGGCATCCAAAATGTAATACTATTTTGCACTATTCTACTGTAGAGTACTACTGTTAATGAAAGCCAGGTTGTAAGCATTGAGAAAGATTTAGTCCCATTAAAATAATGTAATTGTTTGATTGTTTGATTTAAGACACATTTCTTTCAATTCAGGTCCTGGAGAGCCTCGAACCAAATCTTTTGGAGGAATTCACCTTTCAGATCACCTCGCAGTTTCCTCTCGCACGGAGACCTCTAAGATATTCCTTCTCCCTTCCAACTATCCTTACGGATGGTTTTCATTTGAAGCACCTTCGTCCATCTCGGTCGACAGGACGTTGCAGTCGTATGTGAGTTGTTAACGAATAATTATTCAAATTGTTATTAAATGATTGTTGGTGTAACTACTGATGTTTAACTAATGATGTTTATTGATTAACGCTGACTTAGAACGTTACATAAACATAAAATTCTTGTCGTGGTTATGAACTGTAGTCTATGTTATCATCATTAATTACATTGCACCCTCCATATACACAGACATATCCATACATAAATGTATATATTTAATCTTATTCATTCCATTTATGTAAATTTCTGTTGTCATGAAACTCAAAAGGTTTCAATAAAAGTGCTGAGAAAGTTTGGAGTCAGTGGGAACGTGAAGGTTTTTTACAAGACGATGAACATCAATGCTTCCTCTCTTTATGTTGAAGAAGGTCTTCAAAATTGGATTGCTTTTGAGGATGATGTGAAGCAGAAATCTATTTTAATTCAACTCAGGAATTCCACACTTCCCATGGGACTTTCAATATTTCAAGTGAATTTGACTGCAGTTGAACCTATGTTTGCCATGTGAGTGCCTCATATGTAATTAAGTAATTTTGCAGTCATGACAATGATGTAATGATGTAATGATGTTATGATGTAATTTTGTAATATTTTTTAAATGTCCATCACAGAACATGTTCCAGAATATTGCAAAATATGTTCATAATGACGATCCCATCAAAGCTTTTAATTAGCTGAATGAATAAATTGTGACTTAACTTGAGCTTGCCAAATATGTCATGTAAAGCTATAAATTATCTTTCACTGTAATTATAAAAGTAGTTGTTTCAAAAATCACTTCACAATGTCAGACAAAACAAATTCCTGGTGCCTCTCAACAATCTTGTAACCATTGGCTCCCCACATTTGTCCACAATCATGCTCGAACCTGACGTTGATGCCGGAGGGGTGGTTCAGTTTAAATTCTCAAGATTATCGGGTTATATTGTGATAATATGTAATAATAATCAAAACATTAAATTATCTTATAAAAATACACAGTAAACCTATCATTACATTGCTATTTAGTAATTGTAATTGTAATAATTACATGTCAGTTAGCAATATTATAATCAATAATATATATGAAAATATAAAAGTGCATCATCAGTAATATTGAATTAAATATTTTTTAAATGTTTAGATTATTATGCAATAAATTGCGTAAAGTTTTATTAATTTTAGTCACAGCAAGTATATAATTAACAAGTATATAATTAGCTAGTATTAAATAGGATGTAATGAACATCAATTGATAACTATCCTCATTGCAAGTATGTAATGACATTCTCAGCTTTCAGAGACTTTAGCTTGGTCAGTCTTCCCTTTACAAGAGGTCCAGGTACCTACGGGGATGTGAGAATATATTACGTGGCCAGTGGGGTCTCGGCTAGGCCTGGGGATGATTTCTACCCAGATGAGGGATGGGTGTGGGTGAAGGATGGTTCAAGTGGGGGGACGATCAACATCAGTTTAGTCTTTGATGGTCGCATTAAACCCTCCTCACAGTTTATTGTGAGGATAGTTGAAGTCTCAGGTGGGAAGTTTTTAAATTGTTGTTCTTGTTATTTATTGTTTTCAACTTTGTTTTTGTTAACCATTGGTTATACTGGTTATATACCAGTGGTTCAGTTATTCCTGTCTTGTTTGGTTTCTGTTGAATTTAAGCTTTTTTTCAGACAAGGGTCTCTACTGATCTTTATTAAATGTCAATAAATTCCCCTGTTACTGGTTATGAATGTGCATTATCTTCATATCATTGGTATCCAAATCTTTCACATCATCATATCAACTATTAAAGGTCACCTTTCAATTTTGGTAAACTTTTGATAACCTCATCATCAGATCCCTTTGCAAGTCTTGGTCCGAATGTGGACTGCCTGGTCACTATAGAAAAATCCGATTATTCGTATGGAAGGTTTGGATTTCTTGGTCTAAAGGTTGTGAAGCTTCCAAATCTTGACATTTTGTCCTCTGTCACCCTCTCAATTGAAAGAACTGTTTCATTTCTGTCAGAACAAAAAGTGAGTTAACATGTCTTTTGTATAAAGTTTCATACTAAATAGAATCAATAATGTCAATGTTGATTTTGTCATTAATGGCTTGATGCTATGCAGTGTTAACGTTATTAATGCATTGCACATTTAATAATGAATGCTTAAAAGTATAAATAATACTGGTAGTAATATAATATTCTGAACAGTAATAATGTGGGAAGTTTAAGTTATGATTGTTAATCAGCGAACTAATATCAAGTACATTCTGTGGTCTGATTGCAGGTGATTTGGCAAATATTTGATTCCAGAACAGGTGTCCCTCCAAATGACACGTCCGATGTGGCACTGGTCGGTGTTGAAATTGAGGAGTTGTCGTCGTCGTTGGAGTGGAGAGATGGTGAGGGCGGCAAGAAGAGTTTCAGTTTGTTGGTGAAACCACATGTTGGATGGGAACTCGAGGAGAGGTTTACGTTGAAGATCACCAAGATTGAAACTCGCGATGTCGACCGAACGGCAAGCATCGACCCTTTGAACTCCGAGGTCACGATGATCGTAGGTGTTTCATTTTACAGGGTTGCATTAAATTACTTTGCATCATTTGACCACTTTGTGTTCGAAGATCGATAAATTTGGATATCTGAATGGCTTGTTGAGATTTGAAACAACAACTGGAAAGTATTTTGAGGAACCTGCTGTTGGTCAGACAGTGATGCAGTTCGTTGTTCTAAGGACTCTGGGCACCTACGGAGACATCGAGGTTATTGATAACTGATGTTTTTAACTAATTTTTTGAGAATTAACTTTTAACATATTAACTAAAGTGTTAGACTTTAAAAGTGTAACTTTAAAAAAAAGTGTTTAAACTTTTTGCTGAGTTCTCTGTTCCACATTTGATTAATTATTTAATGACTCACTTTTCCATGCTCAAAGATTGAATGGATGCTGTCGGGATTTAATGAGCCGTCAAAGGATTTCAGTAAAACCTCGGGTCTCTTGGCGGTGAAGGAGGGTCGATCGGTTGCTTACATTGATCTGATTCTCCTGCGAGACGATGAGGATGAATTCGATGAAACATTTGCCCTTACGATGACGAGATGTTCCGGTGGAGCCAACATTGATAGAAACTACTCGAGTGTTTCCTTCACGATAAGGTGTCGTTCTAAATATTGACATCATTCTAAATATTAAAATCATTGCATTAGTTTTTGCAACCTAATTCATCAGTATTAATTAAGCCTAATGCATGTTTGGATATTTGTAACATCTGCGCATACTTTAACATCATGTTATTTGCAAATAATTATCTGTGTCACTGATAATTTCATCAATTATTTTAATTTGTTAATTTCATCCAAGATGTTGATTGCACTTGCAGAGGACATGGTTTCCCATGTGGGATGTTCTCCTTTGACCCTTCACTCCAGAAATTTGTTGTTGAATGGAATCCACTTGGAAGGAAAATCATCCTCAATGTGAGCAGATCGAGAGGTCTTTCAATGAGTGTCATGACCAGGATTAGTTTGACATATGATCAAGTAAAGACACTTGCATTGACACATTTCTTATTATTTGTTCTTGCTATTTTGTTAATTCTTGAATCTCTGTCAAATCTAGCAATATCCACTGTAAAATATGTCTATGAACAATAGCGAACTTATTTTACAACATCTGATGCATTGTGGTGCTCAACGTTTAAAGTTGTTTAAAATAAAAAATTTTTATGTTGGCAAATAAATTAATGATTAAGTCGCTAACAAAATGAATAAATTAGCATAAAATCATGATTGGTTGTTATTGATTTTCCAAGGCAGAAAACAACTTGCTGTACACCAATAGTAGGGAATTTGCAGTTGTTGTGTCCAATCAAACTTCATGGAAGAGTATTGAAGTTGATGTCAACTTGGATGTCTTTATAAGTTCAAAATCATCTTTCACTGCTTGTATCATCTCTCTGGAGGTCCTTGATGGCAATGGTTGTTTTTCCTTGTTATTTGCTGGCACTTAACTCAAATTTCTCATAGAAATTCTCAATTTGAGGATGAATGCAATAATTTTACATAATTAGATTTTGCATCTTTAATTTAGCATTGTATTCATGTCATGTTGCGTTTGATAATAATTATTATTGTTGCAGTAAGCATCAAACCAATTATTGATTCAAGCAAGAAGTGTGCAAATATCCCCGTAGTGGATGAGGCTGGTAACAGCGAAATTGGCTTCCAAATGGAGTCTGTGCCCATTGACTATGGTGCTTGTTTCACATGTCAATTGGCTTCATATTAATGTTCAGCTTGACATATAATAACATAAGCAATTGACAACGTTTATGATAATGATTACATGCTTTGGTGATCATGAAGAATTTAAAATTTGTTACTGGAAATTGATCAGAGTATAAAATAATACATGATTCTTATTAAATAATATGATTCTTATTGAGGATTCTTATTGTTAATGTAAAGACTACCAAGAAGTAATGTTTCTTCTTTACAGAAACACAGACATCTAAAATAGCTGTCCAAAGGTATGGGAGTTTTGGTTCCGTTCAAGTGGACTGGTCGGTCCAGAGAGGCAAACCCCCAGCACCATTTGATTCTTTTATTCTCAGCGACCTCATCTCTCCATCATTTGGTTCAGTTTCTATGACACATGGACAGTCCTTTGCTGACATCAAAGTTAAGGTATTAATTTCACCTGCAAATTGAAATCATTTTATTTTTATTGTTAAAATATTCTTTTGTTTCTAATTAAGATTTAATGTAGTTATAAATTCATATTTTTACTTTTCAAGCTCTCCTCAGATCCAAGCAGGAAAGAGATGTATATGTTGATCTTGCAGAAGTTCACCTCACAATATAAGACTCAATTCATGTCTCAAGCCAATTTGACTTGCATCATCCAGCCCGATGGGGTGGTTTCAATTAGTGACAAGCAGCTCAACATGTCAGTTCAACAGCAAGACACTGAAGAGACAAGGGTATTTGTGCTGGAATCAATGCTAGGGAATATCCTGTCATGTTTTGAAATTTGTTTATTTTTGTCAGATTTCAATCAATTTAGTGAGATCTTTTGGATCGCTGACAGAGACTGAAGTCTGGTTTTCAGCTTACAAGTTTTCAAGTGGACCTGATTATGAGGACATTCAGTATGGGAAGGTGCTGTTCAATATTGGACAGACTACTGCAGTGGTCACTGTTAAAGTTAGTGTGACTTATTAGCTATTATTGTTTTTGTTTTCCTTTATTTTCTAAGCCAAGCAAATTAATAAACATAATTATGGATCAAAAACCTCAACCAATATTTAAAGTCCCCTTCTGGGCCTGAGAGAACCCCAGGATGTGATGCGCAAACCACAGCACATTTCAACATTTCAAAATCAGTCCGTGCATTTCACAATAAATGTCGTTGCTACAAGCCAACTCTTTTCCATGAGCTTTTGCTTTTCCATGTGCGGCAAGTGCCAAAGAGAGCTGTAGTTGACAAATTCTCTAACAAGCTTCTGGAGAAGCCGAGGCTGCACCAATAGGGATTCGATTTAGATGAGATCGCTCCTTTCTGGTTGCAAACCTTTGGAGGAGGGAATTCACCTGGACTGCTTTGTGTCATCCATACATGAATGTCTTTGTCATCATATTTTTGCACTTTGGATGTGTGCACTTCATCTAATAGGGCTGTGTCAGAGATGATGGTGACATCACAGATTATGGAATGATCCTTCTCCCATGTTGTTAGGTCTGGAATTCTGAGGTTCCCGTCAATAATTATTCTCGGCTCAACTTTGCTGATATAGCCTTTCTTGGTCAGCTTCTTTTCTAATTGGCGGATAAGGTTGTTACGCCACTCTCTTCTCACTGCGTCCACACCTGGGCAAACATGGAAGATGTGGTCCAGGCACTCAAAGGCACCGCATCCGGAATGGCAACAAATGTTTATCTCTGCATGATACCTGGAGACCCTGAGATTGTTTGGGAGTACAACCGCTCTGACTTTGATGCATTGCTTGGAGGCATCCTGGAACAACTGTCCACTATCCAATCATGAACTCCTGCCCCTTCTTGGGAAAAGACTGAAGTCTGTAGCGGCATCAAATGAGTCATGTAAACTCTCTGAAGTTTCAAGTTTCAGTTGTTTCTTGGCTGCAGGTTCTTTTGATCTTCCTAACTTTCTGTATTCGCAAATAATTGCATTGTTATCTTTCAAAGCATCAATTATTATTGTTATTATTATTATTGTTATAACTATTATTATTAATTATTAGCCATCTCCTATTAAACATCAGTCTATTGTTTGTATTAGTATGACTATCTGCTGGTGTTAATTTTGTTTTGCTCAATTGTTCAACTAAAATAAATATATTAGAAGTTCATGTTTATATTTTCCATCATAAGCATCTTGTTTTTCTTTGAAATGCTTAATTACTTTCTGCCTGAAACATTGCATACTAATGTTTTGTAAGGTGAATCCATACATATCCAGTAGCGGATACTTTGTGGTGAATTTGACCCTCGTAAGAAGATCGGGTGGACGTGTCTACGAAGGTTTCCAGACTCAATTTCTTATTATTTTTGTATCATGGATATTCTTGTTAGGTTTGGATTCTTATTAAAGTTTTGAAAAATTATTGTAATTTGCAGGTAGCCAGCCTCAATTGGCTCCCAATAAAAGCAGATCTGTGATTTCTTTCAAAGGTGGCTTTTCTTCCTACGGAGTGTTGAGTATAAAACAGTTGCAACCCTTTGCAAATTGGGCTGCTTCTGAAAATGTTTCATTTCTTGTCTCCAGATCAGGTAAGTTTGTATTCATAAACAATTTTTAAAATATATCTTTGGAAGTAAAGTTACTATTTTGTATATTTAGGAAATGCATTTGGTTCGCTTAATTGACTTATCATTAAAAGCAGTTAAACCTGTTGTTATTGAAAAATAATAACGATTGTTCGTTAACGTCCACTGTGTAGCTAGACGATTAGGACGATGCTCCCGCAACGGGATCCCGATCCGTGCTGCTGTCATGAGAGGCGGAAGTCTTAACAATTAGGCCGTGCGGGAACAGGTTGTTATTCAAAGTAATTGCACCTGTTGTTATTCAAAGGTGGTTCATTAGGCAGTGCTTGGTGAATGTAAGAAGTGTTGGTGGAGGGGAGCCTTGGGATGCCATCTTTGGAAGGTTTCCAACTCCTGATAACGATACCATTGCTGCTTTCCTAAGCAAAAGAGATAGCAAAAAGAGAGCCTATGCTGGGGCAGATTACAAAACATTGGATGTTTTACTGGATTTCAAAGTGAGGTCTTTTGTTATGTTGGTCAGTTAATATTATTAGTTTGTTTTTATGTTGGTCAGTTAATAATTTTAGTTTGTTAAGAATGTCATTTGTAATAACGACAATGATAATATTAATAATAACAACTGATACCTCAATAATATGCACTTTCAGTTAAACATGTTAGAGGTATTTAAAAATACTGTTATGCCTAGAGTTTATTTGATTATATGAAAATTGATTACAAATGTTAATTATTAAATTGTTTAATTGATTGAAGTTAATGACTTGAATTTCATAGGAAGACAAGAATGAATTTGTAAATTTAACTGGTCTGAATTTTGCTGGACACGAATCTGTTGACAAGGAGATTTTTGTTTACTTGAGACCATTAACAGCTGGGTTGAGAGTTGCCCGACCCTCACAAGATAACTTATTAGAGGTGGTATTTAACAATTAAGAGCATTAATTAACAATATTATATATCCTAATATTTAATATATAAATATACTAATAATATACATCCTGATATTTAATATATAAATATACTAATATACCATCTGTCTGGCATTGTGAATTATTATAAATTCACTTGATGCAGATCTGTCAAATCTTTGGATTTGAGTTTAATTTGTCAAAACTATGCACTTAAATCACTTATAAATTTGTTGAAGTTTTGAAAATATTTCAATGCAATTAAAGTTTAATCCCAGGGCTACTCAGTGGTGAAGATTCAGTTTGACAGTCGATGGAAGGAGGTGATTGGTTTTGTGGTTATTAACTCCTCCCACCTGGTCGGGGACGAGGACTCGGGGGTCCTCGACCTCGTTATGACTGTCGACAGAACCAACGGAACTCTCTATCCTGGAAGGACTGTGAGAGTACTTTTCTACTGTGTTTTGTATGTTTGTTGTTGGGGAATGCCTTGAGTTTAAGTTAATGTGTGTTGTGTGACTTTATAAACTGAGAAGGCATTCTGTGGTAATTCTAATTTTCTGATAAATGATAAAATAATTGCACTTAAAAATGTTTCTGGATATTGCAATTATGCTTGCTTCTTGGATCCTAATTCAATTAAATGTTACTCTTCAAATGCAAGGCTCAGAACATTTTCCATTATTTATTTATAATTTATAATATTTTTCAAATGGTCCTCCATTTACAAAATTAAGTTAAATGCAATATGAAAAGAGAATAATTGTAGAAAGAAACAAAAAAAAAAACAGAAAGAATATTTTAAAAAGTAAAAATTAAACATTTTAATGAATGAGGAGAGAAATTTGAACACGTACAACACGTGCTCGATTGAACAAGTGCAACAGGTGCTTTAAACATTCTTGACCCACAGGTTCTGTGGAAAGCACTTGCAGGGAGCACATCGCCAGGAGACGTCCTTCAGCAGGTGTCAGGGATGTTCAACTGTGGCTCAGGAGAAGAAATTTGTTTCAGTCACTTGCTTCTAAAGGACGACAATGTAATGACAATTGATGCTGAATACCTTTAAATCTCTTCATTTAACCTTAATTTAAACCTTGATTTAAACCTTTAAACCTCGTCTCACCTGACAAATGTTGATATTAATTATTATGATTGAGTTGGTTCTCACAAGAAACTTTGAGTATAAGTTTATTTATCGTAATAATTCATTTGAATTAATATGAAGGGCCCGGAAGTTTAATTAGAACTCGAATTAATTGAATTATGTCCATTAGTCTTCGTATCACTGCTGCATTCATAGGCTCTGAAATTGCCACATTCAAAATGTTGGCATTGCTATTATTATGTTATTATGTTATTATGACGATGATGATTATTATTACGTTTACTACTGCAGTACATTATTAATGGTGTTGATGATGATTGCTGTTATTGTTATTATTATTAATTTTCTAATTTTATTTTTTTTTTTGAAAAGATTTCAAGGAATGCAACTTGGCTTTTAATTGAGCTCACATTGAACCAAGAAGATGCGATGGTTGCAACGATCGATGAAGACAGGAAGTTCTGCAACTTGACGATGAAAGAAAATGATTTTCCACACGGAAAAGTGGAGTTTGCAACCGATTCAAGGTTTCGTGGGTTGTTTGGAGAGTTTGGTGAATGTTGAATGTTTGTCATTCAATTATTTAAATGTGCTAAATAAAATTTATTTAATTAATATTTATTACTTTGCAGGTTTATTCATTTGTTTTATTTATTATTTTAGGTTTTTTATTTTTTTTTGCTGCTGGTAAGTCTCAATCGTAGCAATGTCGTGACTTAATGAAATTGTAAGTTTCGTGGTGTAACACAATTATTAATTTTTATGTTAAGGAACATATTCGTGTCTCAAACTGACAAAGAATGCCAGCTGATGATAGAAAGAACAGGCTTCCTAAACAAGGCAGTCTCATTAACATATTCAATATTCTCTCCTCTCCTTCCAATGGTGATTGCAGGTGTTGAAGTTTTACCAGCTGTTGATGGAATCCATTACAGCAGGACGATTGGCAGCATTTCATTCTCAACTGGAGTTGTTAGTGTTTCCATGGAAATTATTGTGGAGCTTAAAATAAAATCTAAATATTTTATTGCAATATTATAGAATATTTGGAAGTGCTTCTCTGACCGAATGATAATCTGCACAATTATCCAAAATTATTTTTTATTGAAAATATAACGCCAGGGTTCTAAAAAATTCTTCTTATGTTTATAATATTTTAAATTTGTTGATAAGTTGGGAACATGGCTTCAGTACATGTATACAATGTAGAAACATATTTAACTTCAGAAAATGTTGAGGCTGGATGTGCCTTTGAAGACTTCCAGTGTTCAGTTCTTGAAGTCTCCGGTGCAGTTGCGAATCAGGCTTGAGAATGCCTCGTCTGGTTGCATGTTAGTTGTTTGCCATGCTTTTATTTAAATGTGCATGCAAATTAATTCTCTTTATTAAGCTGTTTACATTGTGATGTAACTCATTTGTTAAAGCATCAGTTGATATTATTCACTTACAATGCAATACATCCAAAACTAAGTGTAATTTGTTGTTGTTTCAACCTTTCAAAGTCCATTCTTATCTAATATGATAAGTTTGTTTTGTATGTGGTTTCTCAAGAATTGGAGAATCCTTATCGAATGTGACTGTAAGCAATGATGCTGACTACAATGTCTGGAATCTCTGGTCTCAAGTAACAATGGCACAGAGTGGAGAGTTTATCAGCAGGTGTCCCAATTAATTGATTGCTTTAAATGTTGATCAAATGTATTTTAAATTTCAATTATGTGCTATCAATAGTTTGCCTTTTCAATCCATTGCTAGCATTAGAAAGAATCATTTTTAAATTAATTCTATTTTAATAAGTTTACTTTTTGCCAACTTTTAACCTTAAAACCTGCATTGGTGAAATAGGACACTTTTTGACCTGAACAATTTGATGAAATCTTCAAACTTTTCGACGACTATGGCCACTGTTAGCAGTCAGATGATTAGATACATCTCATCCTCCTTCAATGCATCCAGGTTGTCCATGAGTTATCAAAAAAAAAGTGACAAAACTATGTGATAATACATTTACATGTAATTAGATTGCTACTCGAAATGTTAAAGTGTCTCTAAAATAATCATTATTAACTTTCTAATCATTTTGTTGGTACTTGTTGTCATTAATTAATATTATTTTTGTAAACAGCTAAATAAGGTTTTTACTTTAAATTAGCAACTTGAAAGCAAAACATTAACCTTGTGACTTGAGCATTTGAAATGGTTTTGAAACTGTTTGAAACTTTTTTATTGCACAGTTTTTCAAAAGAAGTCAAAACTTCGGTCGCGGATGTTTTGTGTTCGAGCGCTCGTGCGGACAGGCTCGATGCATTTCGAGGATTCCTTGCGATGGTCGAAACTCTGGGGTTATTTGCTGCTTCGCTCCTTCCTTCTGATGACTCGTGCAGCGATGAGTGAGTTGTTGTCATTTCTTTTCCAGCAGTTCGAGAATGCAAACGAGTTCATGATTTTCACTGATTTTCATCTACGTGCATCTGAATGTGATAAGACTGGATTTAAGATTTATTTACTTCCACTCGTGATTTGTGGAATGTCAATTTATTTTGAATAATCGTACAACTAAGAAGTATGCATTTAATTAGAAATATTTATTTTTATAAATTTTTTTGGAAGCATTCAAATTAATTTGTTAAATATTTGAAAATTTCAAATGTGTTTTTGCATTTAAATGAATATCCATTCTCTCCCTCTTTAAAAAGGATGATGTCATCTGCTTTATCATCCTGTTCCCTCATCACGTTCGTTGTGAAGCACATTAAAGTTAAGGACATTGAAACCATGTCTTGGAAACAATTGTAAGTGACATTCAATTTAATTGTAAAAGACATTCAATTTAATTGCAAGTGAAATTTAATCGGCATTAAAACATGCTCTTGATATTTTGTTTGATTGAATGGACTTAAGCACTGCTTAGCATTGCAAGCATTGGCCTTAATAACCTAGGTGTTATTTTTCATTTCAACAATAAATTTTTAATATTTTTTTTTACTAACTTCCTTTGTAAATGCTGAAAAATGTTTTGAAAAATTGGACTTAAAGTTTGAACATTTAAGTTTGTAATTTGGAATCGTGTAATTGAGAATTTGTAACGTACCAGTGTAATGTACGAACATCATCTTAACAATCCGCAACGTGTTTTAATTTCATTCAGCGAAGATGTGGGGTCCCTCACGTTGTCCCTTCAAAGTATTTATGATTTTTCCTCATCTGAGCAGGTTACTCACTGAATTGATGTGATGTTGTGTGTTATCACAAAAGCTATTATTATGCGATAGTAGCACCTGCTGGAAAACAAGCTTAAGTTAAAGCTACTTGAATTTAATTGGTTTTAATTTAAATCTTCAGTGTTCCAAGGTTTTGCTTGTCATTTACAAATCACTTTTGTGGTTCAGAACAAGTGATGCTGACTTGAAATATCTCAACAACAAGGTAATAATCATAAAGCCAGGTTCACATTGAAAGCATGATTAAGTCAGGGGTTGTTAAGTTAGGTTGTTGTGACTAAATAAAATTAGGTCTTTTTATATTTTGAAGCACAAATATAAGTAAGCATAAGACTGAGTATTCACTGTTGAGTATTGTAACAATATTATGTCATTGGTATGTGCTTTAGTCAATCATTACCATTTCAACTCATTGAAATGTTGTGAAGAACTCGTGAAACTAACCGACTGCTCGACATTGAATCCTTGCAGCTCATCTACTTCAACATGTATTCAAATGGAAGGCAAGAAGCTCTGAAGTTGGTGAAAAATATTTTCTATTCATTCAAGACCAACTCACTTCCTTCTCAATTGTCCAAGTGAGTACTCACCAATCACCAATTAGTATTATCACTCATTTGTTATTATTCACTCATTTAATGAGTGAACAGACAGTAGTATGCTTAGAACTTGTAGAATATTGTAGTTAATTGCAAAATTAATTGCAAGGTATTAATTATAGAATACATAATTCATTATTATCCACTTCCCATTCACTCTACATATTCCAGGTGTGTAATTTGTGGAGTGGAAGCCTCCAAATGTCCTGCTTACGATGTTTGTCAACTGGAAAACAATCTTGTGCTTGGAACTGCTCATCAAGTTGACTGCACCTGCTCTGCACCTGGAGGAGCACTTGGGGTTGTCATGGAAACCGATGGGCTCCTGTATCCAATCTGGTTTCACTCATCCTGTCTATTTGTAGTGGTTGGATAGCACGATCTTTGGTCTATGCTTCACATCCATGACTTCTTTTTCATTCTCTTTATGACAATTTCCTTTCATCCTCATTACTGTTGATGCAGTTATCTTTATTTTATTTTTTTTTTACCTATTTCAATATCATCATTTTTATTTGATTCAATGTCATCATTTTTATTCGATTAAGCTGTGCAGTAATAATAATCACCTATTTGATAAGGTTGTTTCTTACTTTGATATTTTAGACCATTTACATTAGTAAATTAGTAAAAAAAAATTAGTAAATTGCACAATTACATGTTTACTTTGTGATTTCAGGCTTCCTGTGCTGTAGTTCTTTCAGTTCACCTCTTTGTTCAATCCAGCTATGGAACCATTGTCAAACTTTTGTTGCAGATGATTCTTGCTGTTCTTCTACTCCAGGTTAGTCTTTCTTCTCGACAATGAGTTCTGAATAAATTGAATCCGCACGACATTTTAATATTAAGGTTATCTTATTACTTCCAGTTGACTTACGTGGTGGACGTGTTTCTCAGTCCTCGTGTAATACTGGGATCGCCGACTTACCCGTGCATTGTGACGTCCATTGTTGTGCATTTCTTTTACGTCTCCCAGTTTGTTTGGATCGTACTCCAGGTTGCATTAACTCCTGCGTTCATTAAACTCGTCCAATTCACGAGTGCATAATGTTTATTTTTACAATAAAGTTAATTTTATTCCTTCCGACAAATGTAATTTGTTGGCATCGGTTCGACTAACTACCAGTCAACTGCTTGGGAATAACAAATCTTTATTTAAGTAAATTCTTGATTTTTGTAAATTTTAATTGCTTTTGCCTTGCAGATCTACAAACTTTATGGGGTGCTGCATCTCAACAAGGATACCAGTTCGATTAGCTTCATGAAAAATTCTATTACAGCATGGGGTTGGTAATTACCATGCTATTTCGCTATTTTAACTTGAGTTAACTTGAGTGATGGCACTTGTCCCACAAAATATCACTGCACAACAACTGTTTTGCTTCTTGAAGACTGCTGGTGTTCCTTGTAGATTTTTGGCTGCTGAACATGAAAATCTCATCCAAACTTGCCTGTTATTGAAATTTTTACTTATTTATTTTATTTATATATTTGATTAAAGTCTGTTGCATGACTAAGATGATTTGGAAGAAATCTTTAATTTTGTCATGGTTTTTCTTATATATGTGATCACTGCATAACAAATTTTTGAAAAGTTTTTGCTGATTGTGACAGGTAACTGGTGGTTATGCACCAGCTTTGGTTTTGCTGCATCACATAGGAACTCTGAGAAATAGGCATTTAACTGTTTACCAAAAATGACCTACTGGAATCTATCAGTTGAATCTCGCTGACTTTTGCTGGATTGCACCAGACATCGAATAGAAACAAAACATGATTAAATAGGTGTTTGCTGGTAAACAGTCAAGTAAGAGTTCCTAAGTGATGCAGCAAAACCAAAACTATCATTATGTTTATCAGCCAGGTACCTTTCGCAATCAGCAAATTTTGCAGGAAGAAAATTGTTGAGCAGTGTATTTGGAGATTCTTTCATTGTTTTAGCTCAATCTTTCGTACTAAATGAATTTGCATTTTCTGTGAATTTAAGGTTTGACAGCTTTCCTTGTTGGTTCGTTCCATCTGAGTTCATTCCTCATTTACAAGTTTGCCATGGACACCCCATTCGATAAATTCTATGGCGATGTCACAGGAAACAAAGATGTGTAAGACCTGAGTAGTTTGCACTTCATTTTAATTTGAAATGTCAACATCTCAATTATTCTGAGATTGGATTGTCATTTGAAGTAGCACATTGTACCCATTAGTGCCAATAAGATCTTTAGTTTTCGTTGGGCAGATGCTTCTTGACAAACCTGTACGCAGCCCTGGTCGGAGTTTTCTTCATCCAACTTATAACTGCCGTAGCAGTTGTCATGCTACTTCATCGATGTTCAACAAGTTGGGATCAGTGGAAAAACTATGATGACATCTATAAAAATAACAAGAACTCCTTTGGTAAGCGTTTGGTTAAGTGTCATCCAGATGAATGCACCCTTATTTCATATTTCTTCCTGCTTAAGCACCTTAAGTCACTCTGTGGAAAGCATAAAATAAAATAAAATAAACTCAAACATCCTCAGAAAGGCGCCACAGAATCGTTCAATGCACTCTATCAACATTGATCTCGTAACGTGCATCGTTTTCCCACCAAATTCCCCATTAACTAACTGCTGATCGAGTGAATCCAAAACAATTAGCATTCCAACAATTCTGCTATAGAGCTTATCATGGTGACGTTTCATCTCAGAATTTATTCTTGCGGTGATTCTCTGGCTACTTGTGATTGCAACCTGCTTCTTTGGAGGATTGCATCTCATCGTTCGACAGCAGTGGATTTTAATCATTTTTGCCACCATAAATATGTCTCTGGTTAGACAAATCAAACATTTAATATTATGGACGATTTTTCAATTTTAAAATTAATTTGTCAACATGTCTCTCGTCAGGGTATTTATGTTTTCATTGTCTATGGTCTGCTGAGGTGTTTCGAGAGTCTCCAGACAAAAATGAAAAGGGTGTCCCACCCAAATGATTCAAAGTTTATTCGAATAAAAAACATTAAAAGGAGAAATCTGAGTAATATAGAGCTGGTTCCGAATGCTATTGAGTCTTCAAACAATACCCAAGATAATTATGAACATAAGGAGCTTGGCAATGGTTCAACTTCAAGCAATGACCTTGCAGAGCATGGTGACATTCCAGCAACAGACCTTCCATCTGAATTTGAGTCACCAGTTCATAATTTTAAAGAGGTTTGATTTCATCAAGCATATTTTTGTTAAATGCAATTTTGCTCTGTGTTTGTACAGTAAAGCTTTTTATTAAGCTAACAGAAAGAAAGGTGAGCCCAAAAATTTGGCTCCAGAGGGCAAATTCAGAAATCTCATTCAAGCATTCATTCCCTGATGACGAGGATTTGATGCATTTTCAGACGATGTCCAGTTCATCAAAAAAAAACTTCTTGGATGACCAACAAATAGATGATTTACTTTCTGTCATTGAGAAGAACTGCTCTGACCTTGGAAGTGTGAGGTCTCTCTCCTTGGAAGACCTCAACAAGAAACCATACAAAGACACAAATACAATGTCTGACATATTCTTTTAAATTTTTCTTTTTGGTGTTTTTGCTTAGTAAGATCGAACAGACAGCAAATGAGTTCTGGCACGAATATATCTGAATAAAGATACCAAGATAATCCTAAGTTACTAACTACTAAATTTCTTATTTACTTTAGGTTGCCAAATAAGTTGGATAGAATGTCCCTGGCTTTTTTCAGTACGCTTTTCATTTCTTCAAATTCTGCTATGTTTAAGGAAGACTCAAAGTTGCACCACTTGTAGGCCTGATGTTCTTCTGACAGAACTATTGGCTGATCTGGGTTTACTAGTTCAGCCAAGAAGTACGACACTTCTTTGGGCTTTGACTTAACTAAATAGCTGATGTTTATGGGGGGCACGTCGAGAAGGCGCAGCTGATTTGGCTTGAGGTGGGTCTCTTCTTCTGTCTCCCTTAGGGCTGTTGTCAACAGTGATTCGCCTTCCTCTGCGTGACCTAATGAATGAGAATTATGACGAAAAGTAAATGCGTGGCGGGGCATTATCGAACCGGAGAATAGCTTAGTTTGCCATAAAATTCCTTTGCGATGCCGTTTTGCTATCAGTTGATTGAGCGGAAGCAACGCGTACGACATGACGCAATAGCCTATTCCTGATCTTCACCTAATTTACATACGAACCCTTCGGGGGAGTCCAATGTCGAGTCCCATAAGATGCTTGAAGGAAGAGATATTCGAGTGGAGAACCCTTAGCGACTCTAAAGATAAGCAGACCAGCTGCTTTCCTGACCGCGTTCTCCATTAAATATGCATACGAGATATAATATGCACACAAGAAACCCGAGGTCACCAGAACAAAATAAAGACAGCAAAACGGAGTTTGTTTTTTACGCATTGCCCCAAAAACTGAAATTGTCACTGTTATACAGTTACACTTAAAGCATCCATTTTTCTAGTTACTAAGCTTATATTATTAATTTATATTTAGTAATTTTTACAAAGTTTGATAAAAGTCATGACTAATGCAGTTAAACGATGATTATCGTCCGGCACATTTATTAATTTACGACACGTATTGTGTTATTTATTATGTTAAAGGAGACAAGATGCATGGTTTTAATTATTTATTAGTAAAAGTGATGTTCATCAGAATATTAGAAAATACCCCTCAATTAGCATATTTAAAAAAAAATTTACTTTTTGGCGAATAAAGTCATGTTATCTCTTTCTGGAACATTATTACAAATCTCCAAACCCTGAATTCCAGCCTGAATTTCTTACGAATCCATTTCCCGTAGAGCAATTGCCACAATCTCTCATGCCAATCTCTCGAGCAATACAATATTTAGAACTCTCCTTAAATGAGCACTTCTTGTACATTTACCCTCATCGTAGGGCATTGGCAACACAGCCGCCAGTAATTTTACACCACGCACCATGAGTTCTTCATCCAATTCACAACCATGCTAGACTAAACAAAGTTACCAGCTGATTTCCAAAAATGATTTTTCTCCATCATATTTTCAATGTAGTCATTGATTTGCATGCGAAAAACATGCGGAAGTATTAAATTGACCCACTTCTTTATAACTCCTTGTCTGCACTAGCCCTTTTCAATTTCAATAACATAAATGTCTGAAACAAAAAGTAAAATCCAGACGAATTGCCAAAATACAGCTAAAACATGCATTTTCGTAATCAGCGAAGTGAACATAGATTAATGAAGCACCCCTCTAATCATTTGTCATTTGATGAAATGAGGATTGAAATGAGTGATGTAATGGGGAATGAACCTGTGATTGATGCAAATGAGCTAATGGGGATGGGTATGATCGATTAAATTGAAAAGATTTTGATGAAGGAGGAAGAGGCTTATCTGATCCTCCTTTGGGTTTCTGGCTTCGACAACATCCTCTGAATTATGAAAAGTAATATATTTACAAACTTGATTTCTTTTAAGATAATTGAAAATATCACATTGAAATCTTACTAGCAATTCTGAGTATCCATACCTGATATTTTGGCCAGTCCTCTTTCGGTTCTAGTCCCTTATCTTTGGCTTTTGAAATATTTCTTAAATATGCAGGTGGCCAACAACATTCAACTAAGGTTTATATTTTATTTTTTGCCCAATTTCATTAACATATTTAACCAAATCTATGGCAAATAATTAACTTCTTTCGTATTTTCGAACTCAACAATAATAGGACCATTTTTCTGTAATAATCATTTATCACAATTAATTTTCAAGAATAATATGTTACAACACATACAACATTATATTACTAATGCATTTGTGGGAGAGCAGCAAACCCATCATTGAAAGGAAGAATTAAATGATAAACTAGTTTAGGTCTTTCACTGCTCTCTGCCCTGATTGGTGATAAACTCATCTTGAAGAAAAAAGTTTCTTGAAAAATTTCGTTGCTTAATTTACGTCGTTTAAGTAACCTTGCCAAAGATGTGTTTATCAACTTGAATATTATAAACTCATTTCCTTGATGTTCAACTAGTGATGATACAAACTATACCATCTGATAACAAATCCGAAAATAAACAATTTTATCACTAAATAAGGCACGCGATGTTATAATAATAAAAGTGAAACAAAACTTTACAAATACAAATACAATATATATATATATTATATATATATATATATTTTGGTGCCTGCCCCTGTTTCAAAGTATTAAAATCACAATCACGGTCTTTTATTTTTGCTTTACCATTACCAAATTGACAAAACGTGGGGGCCCATTCCCGCTGACCCTAGGGGCCCGAAATTTCTGTCAGCGACCCTCATCATCACCGTCATCATCATCACCATCACCACCACCACCATCACCATCACCGTTATCATCATAATCATAATCATGGCGGTCTCACAAAAGCTCTTTCCGAGTGCCGCCTTGAAAGCGTTTAGCGATTCATTAGTAGGAGCGAAAATAGTGAACAAAATGAGACAGCCAATAGCGTGTCTCCGTTAAGCAGCCAATGGTAGTAAGCGAGGTCCTCCTGTCAGGTCGGCGAGAGGTTTCCTCTCAAGTCGGCGCATACTAGGCCTACTTAAACGGCTAGACAAGAGGCCGACTTTCAGTGCTTCAAGGAACGTGGACGAAGGAGGAGGAATGAAGAAGAATTGTGGAGAGTTGGAAGTGGAGAAAACAAGTACAAGCCAGCAGAGACCCGGCTGATCACCGGGTGCGGCCCAACTCCAGAAAGCGTCAGGAGATCAGGGCCGAAACGCTTGAAGACGGGGTACTCTGAGGAATCTCTGCTGGAGCTCCACGTCACCGGAGTTTCACATTCTATAAACGATATCTATTATAATATAAACATACACATTATAAAGAAAATGGGCTATGAGCGAGGCCCTTGCGAGTTCAATGATACATTATAATCACTCATTAACGAGCTTCCATCCCTTCCGGGCTGTGGAGTCGGAGTCGTACTTTATAAAATATTCGGAGTCCGAAATTTTTATACCGACTCCAGACTTGTCTTTTCCAACAACCTCCGCTTTTAGCAACTTCAACAAAATTGTTTCCTCGAGAGCAACGAATTTTGAGGAGGCATTTGTAGCGTTTCCATTTAGAAGTATCGAAATTGGTTGTAGAAGTTATTATTCGGAATGTTTTAGTTGCGCAACTAGCCGGAGTAGGAGTCGAACTTTTTAAAAATCCCGGAGTCAGAGTCAGATGATTTTGGTCCCGACTCCACAGCCCTGCTTCTCGTACGGGCCCCGTCTCTAATCCGACATTTTGCCCTGCCGTAAACCGTTGAGCTGAGCCAAACGGTCAACATGTCTTCGGACCGCAAGGGCCCCGTCCCTCTGTGTTTGCTGGGACGCCTCATTGATCTTAACTAGGGCTTATGTTTAGGGAAACACTATATTTGCTACAAGACAATATTTTGCAAGTATTAGATTTCAATAATTGCCGCTAAGGAAACCCTACCCTTGGGCAAGAATGTCTGATAATGAAAGTGACTTCACCTAAATCGAACAAAGATTTCTCAAGTACATCAAATACAAATAAAGTAGATATTGCCGGTAACCTGAAAAGTTAGTATAAGAGCAAGTAAAATTACCACTAAGTTGATAATAACAGTTAATTTGAACTAGAAAAAAGATAAAGAAGTTTTGTTACCTAGTTCAAGCTATCGTGTTGCCTGCCAATGCAAAAGCGCTGTTGGTCAGATTCAAGATGAATCACTTCCACCACCAATTACGCTGAAGAAATGATGTTATAGTTTTAATATTTAGAACGTAAAGTTTAAATTCAAAATTGAATTATTATTTATGTTCATGTTGTAATAATATTCATTTGAAAATGTGATTTGCAAGCAAATATAAGTAATGTCATTTTCTCAAGTGTCTTTTGTCAGATACATCAATAATTAGGTTACTTAAAGAATAAATATACAAGTCCGAAAATCGTTAAATAATGTAATTAGTTCGGAGACTATAAAACAATTAGTAGCCTTTAAACAATCATATTTCCGTGCTTTTTGTACCATTATTGATTTTTGTTAATAAAACCAATCCGCGATATCGAATAAATCAATATTTTGGCAACAGCTTGGGGAAACAATAATAAATTCTCCAATTTTATACTTGATTGCAAACGATTTCCGGTTTGGTCGCATGTTTATAAGAGGTGTTTTTGAGGTGGCTACGTGTACCCGGGTGTGTCGGTGATCTCTGTTGCGTAGATGTGGATATTGGCACTCAATTTTGTAGGTTGTGTTTTGTTCACATCACTGAGTTTTCAAAAGTCGTACGAGTGCGGTTTTGCACTTTAAACTTTGCATTTAATAGGAATTAGTTTATTTATTTCTTGGACAAGTAATTTGAACAATTTTGTCTTGATATTTCGGTACAATATTTAAATCTTATATTTGAAGTGAATACGAAATAATTATTAAATGACATTGGGTTTAGAAATTTCAGTTGGTTTTATATTTAGTAATAAGTTTTACTGATTTTTGCAATCATTTGCAGAGAGATCATGACAAATTCGTTAAGCCGTCCTCGTGTTTTAAAATGTTTATTTTCAGCAAGTGGATTTTATTAATTGGCAATGTAGACATATAATTAAAAGTCTTAGTTTAATAGATGCCTACATGCAAAACCATTGAAGTAATTTTGCTATAAATTTAACTTTTCATCTGAGTTAATTTTTATTTTATTTTGTGCAGATGTGTTTCCAGTTAAGTTAACCAGTTAGCTTCAGTTTATTTCATTAAATCATCCACATCTTTGGGTACCCCTTTGGATAATCCTCTTGATTCAACTGCCTCAGTAACATCTGCCACCAGTTCAAAATGATTCTAAGGAGAAGATTCAGTTTTTACCTTAAGTATTGCATGTTGGCAATGACTTTGTTCATAATTGCATTACTATTTATCGGGACGAGTAATGTTCCTTCGCCAGAAGATATCTCAAACCTGGGTGTGAAATGGAGAGCCGATGCCATATTCGGAGACGTTTTTATTCCAGGATTTAATAACACACAACCTGTCATAGAAAGGCCAGATCTTGATAAGCTTAGGTAGGTGCCCAATGTTTTAAAATAATTTGAAGTTATTTTACCAACATTATTAATATTGTTTTAGCATAATTATTTCATTTCTTAGGTGCATTTAATTGTATTTGCTATTAGATTATCTATTCAAATTTTCAAAGAATTTCTGACTCACCATAGAATCAAAATATGCATCTTAGTGGAGGATAATTCCAAAAATTAATTTGATGCATTGAGAATGAAATGCTTTCAAATGTCATCTGACAAAATATGTTTGGATTCTTAATTCTATCGATTGGAACTTTTGTATGGGCTTTGTATCAGTCGTGAATCCACTGCTCCAAATATCATAAAATGTGTTGTACTAAATACCCTAAAATATATTCTATCAAATATCCTAAAATATATTCTATCAAATATCATAAAATATATTCTATCAAATATCATAAATTATATTCTATCAAATATCATAAATTATATTCTATCAAATATCATAAATTATATTCTGTCAAATATCACAATTTGTATATATATACAAATATATATATATGCATTTATATTATTTAAACCATAAGATATTTCTTATGGCGAATGTGGTTTCTCACTTCATCTTCTGGATTATTTATTGGTAGCATTCATCCTTCCATTCATTGATTTTCCTACAAAGCTGCCTTGATTTATCTTGCTCAGTTGGTTGTAATTTATTTATGCATTGCATTACACCTGTCATGCTTCTGTTCGAGGTAATTAAACCTTATTTTATCAAAATTTTGCTTTCCAAACATTTTTCTTTTATGTCCTAATCTTGTCTCTGCCAGGATTTTCTCAATGAAAGAATGCAATCATTTCTATGTCAGTGGAATTAATCTTCAGAGTGTTGAAGTTCTTTGCGATGTTATTTTATATCGTTTCTTTATTGCTTTTTTCGAGCATTTAATATTTCATTTGGATTTAAAATCCGACCGGTTTATTATTTCCGGAACTATAATAAAGTCGTCTAGCTTAAGTTAGGAGCTTTAAAAATGCATGAGCTCATAAAATTACTTAAGAATTGGTGAAATTTGGCATTGTATTTCTTCTGTCCAATAGTCATTTATCTTTATCTCCAAGCACAGCTTTTGGTGTCTGCTGAAAAGTAAAAGAAAGCCATTTGTTATTGGGAGATGGTAGCCAGGATTTGTGGATAATGTACTTTCAACTTACTTTTTTGTCCTAAACGACCTCATCTTCTTCTACGAATTAACAGTTTGATCATAAAGTCAGTCAATTGGTTTACGTATTCGTCGGTAAAGTCAGTCAATTGGTTTACGTATTCGTCAGTAAAATTGAAATTCAAGCCCAGCAATTCCAAAAACAACAACTTTGAGCCTCGTCCTAACACTTTCCTTTGAAAGATTTATTTACTTAACAGCTAAAGGACATGTCGATGATGGGTAAATAATTACCATCCCACATGTTCTCCCAATAACGATTTTTCTCTCGTTATCGTGATACGATGTTCTTAACTGTTGGCTTTCAAATTCTTATGTATGCGTGGAAAGCTGGCCTGGCAACGTGATCCTATTAGCAGGTTTGGCCATCTGCCAATCATTCAAAAATCTTCTCGCGGGTGTGCGCTCTTTGAGGTTAATGAAGGACGTGATCTTAATTAGAAACCATTGAAGCGCAAGATTTAGTGGCGAAACTGAAGGCATAAGTAATAATAATAATAACGTGGATAGCATCATCAGAAAGTGCTTAGTAAAGTTCTTCATTATTTTCACTACGAGGTTTTCAAGGCATTTTGTGCTTGCGTGATCTAGCATATTATTTATTGGCATAAATGGATCATTTGTCATCGTTCATTTTTATCCAAGAACAACGGGTTTCGTTGAACATTTTAGCCTGGAACCCTGGTTGATTGATTTTTTTTTTGTTTTGAGACGAAACAGAGCCTCTTCACTGAATCTCCAATCCAATGTTTATATTTTTGTAGCCATGTGAGAAATAATATAAAGCAGAATTGATCACGATAATATCCTAATGCATGGTAACATTATAAAGTACATGTGTTTGTTGGGCTTCTTGCAATTATCGCAATACCTTACTTTAAAGCCAAAGATTGATCATCCTTTGTCAGCTGTGACATCAACAGATGAAGCTTGTGGTATCAGGCATCGATTTTCATACGAATCTGTTGACATGTAAACTGCACTAATATTTTAATGTAGCAACAACAAATATTTATTTGGACCAAAGTTATCACTGAGTAAAGTCTACCTTTTGCGTATCTGTACAATTGATAAATATTTACCTTAGTTGTCTGTGGATGCATGGGTGATGCTTAGTATTTTCATAGTATGTAACCTCTGAGTCTAAAGAAAGTGAGATTGTGACGGTGAGAGGCCAGAGGAAGTGATCAATATTGGTTCAATGCGACGTAACTCACACCTTAGCCTGCTCTTTGGAGTTAGATTTATATCGATTCCCAACATGCACAACACCATGCATGGTAATGCATTATCGTAGTGGGCGTGAATGGGCAGATGGCTAAAAATCAATCTTTATCCCTTCTCCTCAGTGTCTTAGCAACATGCGCTCGCTCGCATGTGTTCACGAAAGTCCTAAGTCTGTGTGTTTATGAAGTTGTTTTGAAGTCATAAACCCCATTCCCGTGCAAGGTAGTTGAGATTGAGTAGAAATTTAAAACTAACTTCAACTTTTAGGAAATTTAAAAAAAAAGTAAAAAATAGTTAAGGAACTAAACCATTGATCCAGCAAAATTTAAACCTATGGTTTTGTTTATTGGGTGTTGATTCACACTTGATTGGCATTTAATGATTGGTTGTTGAGTTAAAGGGAGGGAGGTTTTGGTGAAGAATGGTTTGAAATAACTTACCCATATTAAGTTTATGAATGATATAATGTCATCTTGTTAGCTTGTCACATCGTCAGCATTAATTGGTTGTTTCTTTACTGTGCTACACAATCAAGAACTCCCACTGCATTCAATACCCTTCCAGGTTCCTGGATGCCATGAAGAGAGATGCTGAAGAAGAGGAGATGATGAGAATTGCAGAGGAGGAAGAAAGGAAACGCATCGAGGAGGAGCGGATAAGGAGGATCAGGGACAGGGCAGTTCCACCATTCAAGGACTTGGGAAGCAAAACTCGAGTCCCAGTAAAGGAGGGAGTCGACGACTTGACCAGCAGACTCGTCAGGGAGGGTCTCATTGTGCCGAGGTGGAACTTCGAGAAGGAGGAGTCTATTAATTCCAAGACTATAGGTGAGTGGTAATAATTACCATTACCATGTTACTGCCAAAAGCATTGCAATTGCATTGCAGGGTCACTTAAGATATTTAATTAAAATATGAACATCTCATTCTGTCTGTTTAAGAACCACTTTGTAGCTTTGAGGATGTTGCTAAACTCTTGAAAATCTTTAACCAACAACTTTAGACATCATTTTGCCCTAAATTGAGGGATCAATCGTTATTTGAATTTGTGTGAGGAGTTATCATTTGAGGAGTTATCAGAGTCACATTAGATAACTGTTTAGTTTGAAATCTAGGAGAGCACTGAAGCAGAAGTAATAGCTTCAAAGCCTATTTAGAGATCCAATAAACATGTGAGAAATTAGTCCTGCGATGGCCCCTCCATTTAGACACCATTTAATGCCTTTGTTGATAAGATTCTCATGGATTAAGGAGTAGAATTATCTTGTGACATTCGTCAACACAAACAGAAAGATTGTTTTCAATTTACTCTGACTCTGCATTCAGGGAGGATAATGATGTAAATGCATCAAATTGATTTAATAAACGGGAATGGCATAACTAAATTTATATAAATCAGTATATATAAAGATGCTTTTATTATTAAAGGCTTTAAATCTCTGTAAATAATTAAGTTAACTGAATGGATTACATGATGAAATTACCTAATATTATCTGTAGCAGTGCTCACATGAATTTTTCCATTTGTAATGAACTCAATTGATGCTTAAAAAAAAACATTAAGACTCTGCCCTGTTTGATTCTTTAAGTCCTCCAGAGCTTTGAGCCGCACCCACACCGGGTTTTGAATTATTTTGTCATGACGGTAATTAATGAAAAGGCTAAGCTGTCTCATTAATCTTGGAGGAAATGGCGCCGTGTTTGCGCGTGCCCTGGGGGCATTTGCGTTATTTTTATTGATTTCATTCTCATTCCTTCTACCATAGACTGATAATTTATAAGAATTTTAAGATCTATTTTTTTTCTGACTTGCTACTTGCTTTGTGCGGACCTTGAGCTTGATTGCTGCCCCGATGTGATGGATTAGGCATTTAATTAAGCCAGAAACACTGTCTCTGAAACATCTCCTGATTAAATATGACAGTTTAAAATGTTAAAGATTTTACTCTAGAACTTCTCGTGCGACGTCTTAGTACTTTTTTCATCGAATCGTTGCGATATTAGAGCGAGGTTTATAACACCACGAACGTACGTTTGTACCGAGACGACGTCGTTGCATTGCTTCAGGTGAAAATGGAGCAGGGATGGATACTGAAAAAGACAAGCTGTCCTCTGAAGATGCCAAGAAGTTCGACGAGGGATGGCAGAAGAATGCTTTCAACCAGTACGCAAGTGACCTTATGTCGTTGCATCGTTCGCTTCCGGACGTGAGGGACCCCGAGTGAGTTTCACTTGTTTACCTTCTCTTTGGATTTACTCGCTTCATAAAAGGTTACTGCCCCTCATGCATTGCCAACCATTTCTTGCTTGTGGTTATTATTATGATGATGATGATGAAATGTGGCTGTGGCTGTTGAGGAAGAAGCATAATGGTTTGTGCAGATGCTAATGAAATCATGTTAATGCTTACAATGGCGACGACGACGACGTCGATGATGATGGTGATGATGGTGATGACGATGTCATGCAGATGCAAGGCAATCAAGTACAGGAGCAACCTGCCGTCAGCCAGCGTGATCATCATCTTCCACAACGAGGCATGGACAGTCCTCCTGAGAACGGTGCATAGCGTCCTAGACAGGAGTCCGCCCAATTTAATCAAAGAGATCATTCTGGTCGATGATTTCTCAGACCTACGTAACTAAATTGCCTTTTTGGCTTTGTTTACATTATACTTATTATCAAGATAATAACTATGTTATTATTATTATTATTATTATTATTGTTGTTGTCATGTTCTTTTTTATTCAGTAGTGTTTTCTGAGTGGAGCATAAGTTTTACAATTTACATTTTGTGATTTGAACAAGCACATAATAAATTATTACTCCACAACACAGCCACGACACGATTTCCATTTAAAAAAAATGATTGTTGAAATAATCAAATCATTTCAAACCAACCTCATAAGCTGGCCACAAATTACGTTCTTATTTTAGGCTGTATTTTGTTCTCATAACCTTTGCATTTAATTTGTTAAACATCATAATGCTAATATCATAGTGGTAATCATAATGCAATATATGTTACTTCATGCATTTTGTTCCATGTAATGTTTGAACAGCTCACCTGAAGCAACCCCTCGATGACTATGTGGATAAACTAGGAAAAGTGAGAATAATGAGGGGCAAGAAAAGAGAGGGACTCATCAGGGCACGTCTCGTGGGGGCGTCGGTGGCCACTGCACCGGTTCTCATATTCCTCGACTCGCATTGCGAATGCACCATGGGTGGGTTTGCCTTCCTTCCTGCCATTGTTATTCTGGTTGGTAGGATCCCTGTTGGTACAGCTCATTGGCTGTGTCTGTTATCGTTTTTAAATGTTGTTTAATATGCCTGAGTTAGCCCTGCTTGAATGTTACAAGAATTTAATGCTTGCAGGATGGCTGGAACCATTGCTGGATAGGATAGCAGAGAACAAGACCAACGTCGTTGCTCCGATCATAGACGTCCTCGACGACAAGACCCTGAGGTACCAGTGGTCGAGTGCCAAGCTACCAGCATCGGCGGGTTCGATTGGAACCTTCAGTTCAACTGGCATCCGATTCCACAGAGGGAGAGGAACAGGAGAAAATCGGATGTGGAACCTGTCCAGTAAGACGTTGTTTGCTCTTCAAATTTTGAGCGGACAGATGTGATTTTTATGGCTCATCTATCATTGAGTGCAAGAGGACTTAAGTGTTGATTGTTTGTTGGCATTCACTCCACATTTGTGATGATATGTTGAAAACAGCCACATCCAAAGATGAGAATATTATTTGCTTCTGTGGGTTGATGCCAGCTACTCTTAACAGCTTGACATCCTCTCTCAGTGCTTTGATTGAGAGCAGCAGGTGCATTTAATTGTATTTTATCAAACAAAGTTTGAGGGGAGATGGTGCACTTTAAGAGGAATTATTTCCTCCATCATCATCATCATCATCATCATCATCATCATCATCATCATCATCATCATCATCATCATCATCATCATCATCATCATCATCATCATCATCATCATCATCATCATCATCACCAGAGANTCATCATCACTCATCATCATCATATCATCATCTCATCATCATCATCATCATCACTCATCATCATCATCATCATCATCATCATCATCATCATCATCATCATCATCATCATCATCATCATCATCATCATCATCATCATAATTATCATCATCTTAACCTGGTTGCTTAGATATTCTCGTTTGAGGTGTTGCTGCCTCTTTTAGAGTTTTCTATTCTTTGTCTTGCAAAGAACAGATCCAGGATAAGATTTATTGAAGTGTTGATCAGATTTCTAATGCTTTACGAGGCTGCTTTTTGTGAGTCGGAATTAGGAATTAACGACTCCCACTTCATCCTGAGTCACTTTATTTCAACTCCTTTCATGGCGACATCAACCTGGCACTTTTAATTCTTATATCCCATTATTTTAAGTTATGAATATTTACTATGACATAATTAAAATACGCAAATATTTTGTAAATATCAACCAGATTTTATGTTATTATAATATTTTAGTGATTCAATTTAGCAATATTATTTTAGATTTCCTAATTAGAGATTCTAATACAAAAATATCTGATGTTCAGGAGTCCAACAATGGCTGGCGGTCTTTTTGGTATCGACAAGGAATACTTCGAGTACCTCGGTGCTTATGACCCTGGCATGGACATCTGGGGAGGAGAGAATCTTGAGCTCTCATTTAGGGTCAGTCTGTTTCATGATGGATGGATGGATGGATGGATGGATGGATGGATGGATGGATGGATGTGTGGGTGTTGTCACTAGGAATTGGTGCAATAATTTTTTAAAGGTGATATATAAATTTTATTGCTTATTGATTGTGTATTGGCCTCTGTAGCAGCATATGTTTTTGTCTTTTTTGTGTTTGTGCACATCAATCACATGCTTGTGCTTGTGTTTGTGCTTCATCATTGGTAACATAAAACTAAGCCTTTGTGATCTGTTTCTTTGAAAAGTTGCCTCTGTATGGTTGTTATTTTCAAACATGTCCACAGATTTGCCTGAAGACTCCAAAATGTCTTCCAATCAATCATTCGAATGACATGCACTTGTGATGAATACTTTCTCAGACTTTTTCCCTTTCAAAAATTGTTTCCAACAGCAAATCATTTTCATCAGATGATTTTGTTGCTGTCGAGTTGTTTGTTCAGAGGCAAATCTGAGGACCGCACAGGGAGTAGCAGTGACGATGATGTCATTTATGTTTCCATCCATCATCCGTGTGCAGCAGCATTTATTGCTTCTGAGAAATATAATTCTGTTTGTAATGTGATTCGCACGTGCATACAGTATCCTTTAGTTTAAAAAAAAATTTCAGAAAGTTTCTTCATCATTTTGATGATCTTGTATTGATTTTATTTGATTCTAAACTTCAAACTGATATTTGGAGCTGATGTGTACCTGTGGAGTGACTGTTTGAAGTTAGAATTTGCACAGTACGCGTAAGTGCTCGTATCGCGATTTGTTGGCCGACCGAATTTTGCTTTGCAAATGTGGTGCGATTATAATTAAATTATTTACGAGTGGTTAATAAGACCCGAGTCTTTTCGTGAGTCGTCACCGTAATGAATTTATTCAACGTCGCACGCACCAGGTGTGGATGTGCGGAGGAACGTTGGAGCAGATTTTGTGCTCCCATGTCGGGCACATCTTCAGACATAGGAGTCCCTATGCCTGGAGGACCGGCACCAACGTGGTCAAGAAGAACTCCATCAGACTTGCAGAAGTTTGGATGGACGACTATAAGAAGTACTACTATGAGAGATTTGGTTATGACCTGGTGAGACACTATCTCACAAAGTGCTTTCTATGACTATCTATTACTGTCTACGACTAACTTTTTATGCTACAAGTGCTCATAACTTGCATTGTAATGTTTTCAATCAATCCTTCCTTGACTAACCTAACATAAGAATAACATGCCACAACAAGGTTTTGGTTCCATGATAATATACGTCCGCTTATTTTTCATTATTTCCTGCATTTTTAATAAACATTTTATTTTATTTATACATATTTTATGTAAATGAATTTACTTTCACAACTCTTTGGAATTGTGATATTTGTTTTGTTTATGGAACTTTTGCCATCAGGTAGAATTATTTTGCTATTACACTGCAAACCTTTCTAAGGCTTCTGCTTTTGCTTTGCTCTGCGACTTTATGGTCGGTAAAACTGTTCTGCAATTTGGAATGGTTCGTGCTTCATGCTTCATTTTTGTTAACTTTTCAATATTTTTATTTTGTTCATCAAACATTACTGGCTGCTGAAAATTCATCTGCTTTGCACTCAAGAAAAAGGAAAGGCTGTTCAAGGGAAAAATGCCTGCAGACAGCCATAAGAATATTTTTTATTTTCATGAAATTGAAATAGCTTATTGCAAGTCCAAATGATGCTATTGATGAGACCAGACTGAGATGATGATGATGATGATAGTGATGATGGTGATAATGATTATGTTTACTGTCGAACCATTTTTATTACCATTGCTGTTGAATTTCTCCATCGAAAAATATTCTCGCTTCCTTCGACTCTCGTCCGTCTCCGAGTCGTGAACGAAGAGATGCTGGGGTCGGAATGTTCGAGTCGATGTCGTTGTAAGCTCGGTAAATTGATGACCAGATATGGATGTGTGGTGGATCTTTGGAGCAAGTCTTGTGCTCTCACGTGGGGCACATCTTTAGGAAGAAAAGTCCTTACAAGTGGAAGTCAGGAGTTAACGTTATAAGGAAGAACTCCGTCAGACTCGCCGAGGTCTGGTTGGACGACTATAAGAAGTATTACTACCAGAGATTAAACTTCAACCTTGTAAGTTTGGCACAGCATGATAATAGCATTAGACATCACAAATTATTATTATTGTTGTTGTTATTATTATTATTATTGTTGTTGTTGTTGTTGTCGTTGTTCTTGTTGTTAATATAAAGCATTGTTGAACGCAACTACTGGTCGATCAAGACGTGACAAGTGTGATGCGATCTTAAAAAAAACCCTGTGATTGGTTGTGATTATTGAATAGGCAACAGATGGAGTTTATATTGATTATCATTGACCTTCAATTTTTGCAGAGACAAAAAAATATCTTAACCTTTACAAAGATTTTAACAGTTTTTCCGGCATATTATTTTTTTTTATGAAATTGTTTGATAATTTCTAAGCTGCATGGTTTCAACTGACTGCTTGATCTGTTATCAGTTGCATGATTTCACGTGGCTTTGAGATTAGAATTAATCTTTTGCACATTTTCACTTACCTGGCTTGCGTCGCTTGGCACTAACATTTCCGTTCGACCGGACGAACTTTAAACCTTAGAGGTAGATCGTACGTTTTAGTCTCCTTCGATCTCATATTTAAGGCCAGACTTTAAGAAGCTTTGAAATCCATGTTATGAGCATTTGCAAAATTACTTTCAAAATGACATTGTTAATTTTTATCAATGAATTCTTACTTCAATTAACACAAATGGCATTTAAAGTCCGTTTGATCGAGTCACTCGCATCATTCTAAGGGCGACTACGGAGACATCGGCTCTCGAGTGGAGTTGAGGAAGAAACTGAATTGCAAGTCCTTCGACTGGTACCTCAAGAACATCTTCCCGGAGTTGTTCATCCCCGGAGATGCCGTCGCATCTGGAGAGGTGTCTGCCTTTTAATGCGCATTATTATTTCACGTTGCCTTGTTTGCTTATTGCAGATTTGTTTAAGATTTAGTTTAAATTAAATTAATTAAGATTTAAATTAAAGATTTAAAGAATTATATTGATTATAAACATTTCAACAGCTTACACATTAGGGATTTTGAAATTCCATTTTTAGATCAGGAGCAAAGTTAAAGGAAAGTTTAGCGACGGAAACCACAACCCCGCCTGCATCGACAGCCCCGTCGAGAAGGCTGCCTACAACAAACCCGTCAAGTTGTGGCCGTGTCACAACCAGGGTGGCAATCAGGTTTGCATATCATTTGGAGCATTTCGAGTTTGTCGTCATTCTCCATTCATTTGATGATGTCCTTTATTTGACAATCATTTAATACATTCATTGCAAGACTAGGTCTTTACCAGCAGTTTATCGTTGTCTTTATAAGTTTCATCTAAGGCAAATGCTCGAGACTTTATCATTTTATCATTTTAGTAGGTTGGATTTGCAGGAATACATTGATATTTGTCGTCAGTTTTTTTGATTTTCATTAAATTACTTATTTTTCATTGTCTTAGTCATCAATTGTCATGAATGCATTTTTTTGAAGTTTTGGATGCTGAGCAAATCAGGAGAAATGAGAAGAGACGAAGGCTGCATCGATTATGCGGGAGAGTTTGCCATGATATACCCTTGCCATGGCATGAAAGGCAACCAGGAGTGGTCCTACAATGTGGTAGGATGATCATTTGTAACACAAAATAATTGTAAGAGGTATACAAATATACACTACTGAACCATGGTGTTTGTCAGTTAAGTTCTGACTGATATCACACTTTGAAGCTGATTTAAAACAATAGTTTGTTTGCTTCTACATTGAATACTGGCCTAAGGTGCTCAAGGTCTTTTGACATGGTTGTCGGAGATCGAATGTGACCATTGATAATTCTAAATGTATTTTTTAAATAAATAAATAATTAAAAGTAAATAAATAATTAATTAAGACTGACAACAATTCGTTATTGTTGAATCCTCACACAGGACAACACCATCCGTCACGTCAACACTAACAAGTGCCTCGGTCTCTCTGAGGACCTTACGAAGCTCGACGTCGGTCCCTGCATGGGCATCGACAGACAGATTTGGTACTGGAGAAGAAAGTCTAACGACACCCTGCCGACACCGACGCCCGCCCTTAAGAGGTAGTGAGGGAATTCGGGTGGTCCGACGATCGCGTGGTATCGTCTTCTAGTTTATCGGACCTCTTCTAATTATGACGATTATGATTACGATCTTAAAATTGAATTTAATTCTACGTTCTCATCGATGATGGCTGTTTGGACTGTTTGTGAGGGCTGCATGCGTCCTGGCTGGCATTTCCTCGTAATCGACTACCAGAGGTTTACTGGCACGATCGTGCATAACTACGCGGTCGGGCTCGTTTCTCATTCACATCACAGTAAGGCACGTCTGCTAAGGGCCGAGAACACCTTGCATCAATTTCTGATATTTCAAACTTTGAATTCTTTGCTCACCCTCGACGAATGTACAAAGAGGCTACAAAGGCGTTTCTAAATTTGGCCGTCGTTCGCATTTCTTGTGGCGTTTTTTTTGCTTTGCAGAACCGAATATTTTTTTGGGAGCATTTTATTGGTTTACATGATTTTGTCTTGTAATTTATAAATGTAATTATTATATATTTGAATTTATATGCATTCAAGTTCAGCATTTGAAGTTTTTAATGCGGGGTTCTTTTCAATGCAACCGAAATGATGATGATGACGACGACGACGATGTTGATGATGATGATGATGATTGAGAGGAACATTTCTCGATGTCATTGAAACCTGTGATTTGATCTATGGAGAAGTTGATCCTGCCAATGCTGTGTTTCGTTGGATGTGTGATTGCATTCGAAGGTTTTCATTCTCCTCTGCATTTAATTCGCCGAGATGTTTTGGAGTGGTTTCACTGAATTATTGTGATACTTATTCCAGTTCATTGATTTTCATTTGTTACACGTTATGAAGGACATCACGGACACCACTCACTAACAATTTAGGTAGGATTTGTAGCTCTAGATGGTCTAACTACTACTGCTGTTCAATTACATGTGTCCTTGGTGACTAACAACTTATCATCACGTTTGCTGAAGGTTTGTGGATAGTCATGCCAAATTGTCTTCTGATTGTATGATCTCAACGATGATGACGATGTTGTTGTTGATGATGATGATAATGATTCCCTTGTAATCATAGGAAGAGAAGTTTTCAATTCTTCCAGCATTCCATTTACGTGGTTTTTCATTCTTCACCGAGCGAGACTTTTGTTTATTTTGAAAGCAACTTTACGAGAGTCCATTGCATTGTGCAGCGAGTTCGAACGTCGAAGGACTTAAAAATCGATTGAAAAATATCGAACTCTCCGATCGATGACGCCTCATGTCCACGCTCGATACTCGTGCGAGTTGGCAATGTTCAGTGAATATTGTTCACCACGCTGCCGTGTTACTCATCACTGCACTCATCGTCGTCTTCACCATCATCACTTTCTATTGTTAAAGTATTCCTTTCTCGTTGACAATGATTTTGTTTCCGATGGTTCGACTTGATTTTTATTAGATAACAAATGATCAATTAACCTGACTTTTATTAGATAACTTGTGAAGCAATTAACTCCAATCCAATTAGGACCTCATTTGCTGGAGTCGATGCTTGTTTGGTTGCTTCGAGAGCACAAATGAAATTAGTTTGAAACCAGCAGGAAATAACCAGGCACGGAGAACCATATTGGATCAGCGTGAACGTAAAACCTAGAAACCCAAAGTTACTTCCAACTAATAAGCAGTAAAGTGCAGAACCAAGTTCAGTGCTTAACATGTCCGGGGCCCAAGAGTGACTTGAGGACGAGGTTCGAACGTGAGGGGAGTAGAATTGTGTAGCGCTAAATAAATGAAGCAGGTTTTAGTTCTTTGTCGGGTTTATGGAGGATGATAAAAATTTGTGACGATGGTCGGTCGTTGATGGTGGGTGTGTTTGCTTGAAGCTTTTCCCGTGAACGGAAGCGAGATGCAATTCTAGATGGTTGGCTTCATATAAGCAACACTAAAAATGAAATCCTCAACTCGGATTGGTCGAGGCCTCGGCTCGAGGATGACTTCATCGACGTGGTGTAATTTGGAAAAATTTCTTTTCCGGGTACGATTTTACTTTTATTTTCATTACAAAAGTAAAATACGATAACTAATGTGTGTGATCTGTGTTCTTATTTCCCTCTAAATACGTCCTTGTTGAGATGCTTCAAATATTTTGACCGCAGATTTCTTTTGCTTCTAAAAATTCGTGTCACGCAACATCCATTGATTCAAAGTAGTTCACAAAAAGTAGCTAAGCTTCGGACAATTTGGAATCTTTGGATTTTGTAAACTCGGCCATGAAGATGTATTCAAAAATTGTCATTGCCCTCTCATTTATTCAGTCACAATTTTCATAACCCATTCATCCACTTAATCACTTTCATCATCTCTTTGATGGGGCAAGCATACGGCCTTCACAAACTATGATTTCTTAGATGGCAAAATATCTGTATTTAAATTTCTTTGGAGTGTTCTTTATTCGTGACCACAGTGACTTTTATTTAATGTTAATGCAGATAATGATTTTAAACATAATTTCTTATTAACATATTTATTATTATCGTTACTAACATATTACATGCTGCACCAAGGCCATCGAGAAGGGGGGCAGGGTGACAAGTGCCCAGAAACCCGGTCATTTTTGGGGCCCGCCCGAGTTTTAAAACCTTTTTTTGTTTTTCCGTTACCAAATTGACATAACATAGGGGCCCATGGCCGCTATGCCTATGGGCCCGACATATCTGTTGGCGGCCCTGTGCTGCAAAACCGCAATCTGAACAATTGATGGGTCGAGTATTTTTCACTTGTCCACACATTCATTCAAGCATCTGTCTGCACATCCACCCATCATCCATCTATCCGTCCACCCATCCGTTCATATTCCAGAAATATATCAGGTGATCAGGAGCTTGGCACGAGGATTGATAGGACACAGTTGTCGTGCTTGTGATTGAGTTTCAGAAACTGCTTTATACCTGCAAAAGCAGTTCCATCACAATCATCAAAAATTTCGTAATTTTGCCTTTCATTTCGCTTATTTCTTTTAATACTTTTACTGAAAATGCTTCAGCATTTTAAATAATCCTTAATTTTTTTAAATCGAAAATTGATTCTTCAATTCACTTTATTTTTTCTTATTTTGATACAAGAAAATATTTCAGCTCATAAAACGGGTCATTTGTCAAGCGAAGTAATATTTCATCGTCATAAACAGCTTCTTTCTTTCTTGAAAATGTTAACTTTGTTACTTTCACTGCTTTTATTCGACTCTTCACGTCTCCGCACTCAAGCAGAGAATGTTTTTATTGGCACAGGGATCAATACATTGATGGTCATTCAGCCTCTCGAAGATTCGCCCATCTACAGACTTCTTTTCCTCCACGAACATCGAGTGACTTGACCACGTTTCTGAAGCTGTTCATCGGATGCAGACATTCGCACCTTAATCTGTCAAACATGATGACGATTTAATTTCACTTTAAATAATTGGCTTAAATAATTTAATTAATTTTCAATTTTGTTGTTGATGTTTTTAATGTCAAATGTTACTTTTTTTCATTTATTCGAATCGAATTTATTTATTTTTGCTTATACAAAATTTCCAATTGAAAGTGAAATATCAGAAATCAATTGCAGACGAATCACAGAGCACGCAGTAATGGCGGGAAGCAGAAGGCACCACTCCATTCTTTTATAACCTTGATCTCCCTGACAACCTGTCCACAATTTATCCATTCAGTCTCTTAAGTAATCACCATCATCATCGTCGTCGGCATCTTCACCATCGTCGTCAGAAGTTGTTTTTTTGTGGTCGTTATTAAGCCTGGCATCAATAGGAGATTTGAGAAAGAGTTAAAAACGTTATTGTTTGTTCGTCCATAAAGCAAAAGCTGGAACAATACAAATGTCTCTCAAAGAAGGGCTCTTCTAAAGGGTCCTGCATAACTCTTATAATCGCAAGTCTTGGATCGATACACGATGACTGCACAGAACATTGCAACATGCCTTCGCAGTTTTGGAACATTGCGGTTTTTCGTGACATTTTTCAATTCTATATCTTCTTTTTTCCGATGAAATTGTTTGGCTGCGAGTGATATCTTCATCAGATCTCCATTGTATCGGATGTGATGTCAAGCAGTATTCTCTTCATTTCGTTTGGAAAACTGTTTGCAAGTGCTGCGCTGTTTGCATGTCGAATCGCATCGCGCGTTAACCAAAAAGGCGCAACATAAATTGTCGTTTACAATTCCAGTAGGCGCTACATAAATGGTCTTCCCCAAATCAAAACACACAAGCATTTTCATAAATTACCATTTACACGAGTGCCACGTGCAATTCTTGTGCGAAACTTCCACGAACAGCAAGAGAAGCTATGTTGAATACAAATTATTTTAAGTACTTTTTATCACATTCTTTATAAGCATTCTTTATAAGCATTAATGCATTGAATTATGCATTAATGAAGGCACTACCAGTCTTGAGTTACGGATATTGGTTGTCTAAATACATTCTGAATAATAATAGTAATAATAATAATAATAAATTTTAATAAAGAAATTGAGTTGATACCAGGAAAGCCAATTGCTGAAGATATTCAAAACATTGAAGCAATGGGACCGCACATATTCTAAGGAAAGTACTTGCTTGATTGGTAGAACATCTGACATCGAACGGCTGACAAAAAAACTGACATTCGATTTAAGTTTTGACTCGGTTCGTAATTAAGACAATTCATTCATTTCCATTTATTATTGTTATTTGCTTTTTTTGTTTTTTGTTTCGTTTTTTGTTTTTTTTTATTGTCTGAGGACTGGATGAGATGAGACTTGGCAATCATTTTATCCGGCTTCATTATGGCCGAGTTTGACTTTGAATAACATAATAATAATAATATGACCATTAATTATTTCTTTTATTTCTGTTATTTTGTTAAGGCAATATTTAAAAAAATTAAGAAATAAGATGACATTTAACCAGATTTAAGGTGAATAATAAATACTGTTTTACTAAAACGTAAATAAAAAAGTGCATTGCGCAAATATTAAAAATAATGGCTGCAGCTAAATGAAATTCAAGTTGCAATAAAAAATGTTTGATTGCATGTCATCGTAAAAATCCCATTAAAAAGATTTATTCCCAAATTGCTAAAATTATAAAAAGAATTAAGAAATAAACTTCAAACTGAAAAAAGAAAAGCACGAAATATTTGTAATTAAGTAATTCTCAATTAATGTTAAAAAATTAAGCAAGATAAAACCAACAATACCTAATGAGTCACAGTACTACTTATTTTTAATATTTTCCTTTTTTATTAAAACAAAACAAACTTCAGTTCAAAAGGATTTGTTGAAACACATAGTAGCACATAACAACACATAGCAACACATAACAACACGTAGCAGCACATAACAACACAAAGCAACACATAGCAACACATAACAACACAAAGCAACACGTAGCAACACATAACAACACAAAGCAACACATAACAACACGTAACAACACATATCAACACATTTAAAATCAGTGTTGGGCATCCTCAGCATCCATGTCTTCCGACTCGTCATTGTCCATCTGCGCGAATAACGCGCTCACAGCACATTAAAAGCACCAGACTTCTTCCTGCAGAATTCAATCACTCCATCCTCTTCTCTGGTTTCTGTCCGTTCTCTTCAGAACAATTTCGATTTAAGTCATAGTCGAGCACTATGTTATATTGTAGTTATAATTAAAATGATAATTATTATGAGGTCGTAGTGCCGGTTGTTGAAGAGGAATGAAAACAAGAATTGAGACATTTTCAAGCGCCCTACTGGCCAGACGTTTGCTGGCTGTTATTTGGGATTAATTCATATTCGCTGTCGAGGTGGGTGCGTTTTTTTTTTCTTCAAACTAATTATTCAATTTCTGAACTACGTATATTTTTCTAAAACAAAATAGTTGCTGCGCTTTAAATAAATAAATAAATATGAATATTTTGAGAGAAAAAAGCCGAATAAAAATGCAAAATACTCACCGTAAATTTTGTCGAGTATCTTCATCGAGGGTGCTTAGGCTCCAAAGAATCATTTGTTGGAAACTGCTCTCCTCCTATCACCGTCTCTCTATCCACGAACAACATTGTCTCAAAGATTCCAACGTATCCACATCACCATGAAACGTCAGGATGAACAATAACCTCGAGTTATTAAAAGCATAAAAATAGAAATTTTATTCAAACGGCACCATCACATCCTCACCAAGGTTCGAGGTGGATCGGCCTTGGATTGTTTGTTTGGCTCGTTGTTGGGGATTGTGGCTTGGTCGGACTTGGGGTGGCTCTGTTACCACCCAACCATGGGTCACCATGGGTCACCATGGGTCATCATGGGTCGATGAATAATGCAGTCATGATGTCATTCCTCTGGATTTACTCTTTCCAAGCGTAGATCACGATTTCCAGTGAATGTCTTGATTTACAAGCACGAGACTTCTTCTCTCGTAACCTTGCCATTGCAGAATTAAGTCGTCCACGTTCAGCACGTAACACTGATGAGCTGTTAGTCACGCACAACATAACACGGACACAACAAAACATAAATTATGTTAATCAACATCAATCATTAATGTGCTTCAGTATTTTTATTTTATTTTGTTGCAACAACTTTTGAAACTTTATAAATTTTCCCACCAGCTAAATATCCATAGAAATGGCCAGTGCATGCTCCGTCGTCATGGCCAACGACTCATCCATGATGGGTGTGGCCGAGGGTGGAGCTGGCAGGTCAGCCCTGCACACGAGGGCCAGTACTTGCATCCTGGTGACTCTGTCTTTGGTCTCTGCCCTGGTGCTGGTCGTGTGCGGAGTTTTGGTGGTGAGAGAGTGGACCATTTCAAGGACATTCGAGGCTACAGAATGTCTGGTAAGGAACGTTACTTACGTCGGTCAGGATAGGGAATGCGTCTACTGCACCAGCGGCGCTAAAGATGGCAAGGCAAGAATCGAAAAGGGCAGTGTCCACACGGGGGGCGGGTCCACCTGCATACCCGCCTACTACCCATGCTTAAATGTTATTGTCTCCTATGGACCAAACAATGCCAGTCGCAGAAGGGCCATTCTTTACGAAAGCAGTGTCCATGCCACTGGGATCCACAGAGACGTGAGTAGTTTCCTGGTTTTAAATAAAAAAGTTTTTCCTCTTCTTTTTCGAACGCAAATTTAAAATTATTTAGAAAATGGAAGAAATGCAATTAGGCGTGGTTTGCCGATATCAAGAATCATTCAGCCTCTTCTTTTTGCTGATGCCTTTCAGGACATAATCGGTTTTCGATTCTGTTGGAACTTATTCTTTAGGAATTTTTAATGAATATTTCGAGTAATTTCATAATTTTATTTTTCAATTATTCAAAAACCATTTTGAAATCTCGATTCTTCATAAATATCCTTTCCTGATTCAAGGAAAATAGGAAAATTATTATTATTAATTAATTATTATTTATTATTCATTATTTATTATTTATTAATTAATTTTTTTTTAGCAAATATTTTCGTCGTTGAGGCGAAAATCTTGCGCATACAGGAGATTTGAGGAGCAAAAATTGCACCGAAGCTCAAAGCATTCAAACACGCATCCAACTCCGCTGAAAACTGTCAAAAATTTCCGCTCAATTTACTTCCACATCTTCCAAACTGACGTTGGATATTGAGTCGCGTGAGAAATGGGAACATTAAATTCTATGGCGATGTTACGAGGATTACTGGTTATAACCGTGGAACCACTTACCGGAGTTTCGAAGTGCTATTATTATTATTGATATTTTTATTATTGTTATTATTGTTATTATTATTATTATTTTTTTTTATTATTGTTAACCTCAATGTTACTATTGTTAAAATAACCAATGACGGTGACGATGAAGATAAATATTAAGAAATAAGAAGAGCCGCAACAACAATATCATTATTGACGTTGTCACGCCAGTCACTAGTTGGATGATCACGTGACAAGGAAACCGTTTAAAATTGCTCTCCGAACGAGAGGATGGAAATTGATGAAAGAGTAATGAATGAGATGTTCATTGGTGCTGACGTATTTATTAAACGTTTTATTAACCATTTATTCATTTTTAAGGCTTGTCTAACATGCATGGAAGGATGGATGGATGGAATGAATGAATGAGTGGATGCACGGACAGCTGGATGGACAGACGGGTGGATGAAAGATTGGTTGGAATAGCTAATGAGTCTGCTACGGATGATTGACTATTTGGACAATTTCAGAGGCTTACGTTGGTTCTGTGTGTTTATTTCTGGCTGACATTAGCAAATGATTGACACTTTTTCACTTTTAAAGTCAATTTCAGGAATTGTTGGACATTTTGTGGCTTCTGTTTGCTCGTTTATTTTATTATTATTATTATTATTATTATTATTTATAACATTTTACACATGTAACATCGCAATAACATTTTACTGTTATTCAATTTACCGACTTAATTCTAGAAAATATTGATTTTTATTTGGTCTCCCCATCAGATTGAATTGATTGTTTAATAATTAATGAAATTAATAAAATTCCACTTTTGCTCATTGTAATGAATCTTAACATTTTCCTAATAATGACGATGATGATGATGATGATGATGATAATGATGATGATGATGATGATGATGATGATGATGATGATGAGGACGACGATAATGGTGTTGATGATGGTGATGATGATGTTACAAGACTCTTCATTCCTTTCATTGTTTGCACGTTTCTGTCCAAAAACTAGATCTTATTACTCTGACATGAGCAAAAGATCGCCACAAATTGAACGAAAATTTCTTGACCAGCAAGACATTTTAATTAAAAACCTCATTTTGGATGGAATTTAATAATTCGATCTTGGAAACAATGCAAACATTCAACATTCGACATTCGACATTCAACATTCAACATTAGACATTCAACATTCAACATTCGACATTAGACATTCGACATTCAACATTCAACATTCGACATTCAACATTCAACATTAGACATTCAACATTCAACATTCGACATTCGACATTCAACATTCAACATTCAACATTCAACATTCAACATTCAACATTCGACATTCAACATTCAACATTAGACATTCAACATTCAACATTCAACATTCAACATGATGTTTCTCTAAACATCTATTCATCTAAAATTTAGTTAAATTTATATGAATAAATTAACAAACAAACAAAAATAAAAATAAAAATAAATAAATCCTGTTTGTCAGTTTATTATTACGTAAGTAATTTTAAAGTTTTGTTACAACAGGCAGAAGTTGAGTTAAATAATGCATCAAATAAACAAAACACAATCGTGAATTTATAAATAGAACAAAAACAAACATTTAATTTATAAACATTCACAAGGGCTGACCAATGGAAAGTTGCAAGTTCACAGTTCTTGAACAAAATTGCGCTTGTCGGACTCAAAAGCCTGTTTCGTGCAGCACACAAACTACACTGATCCTGTGGAGATCCTTAAGTGTTTCAAAATCACTTGAACAGTTGCTTTCAAACTCATGTGCATCCACCATTTCCATCCACTGATGGTGCTGGTAATGGTTGCTGGGAAATATTGTGAAACTCTTGCAAATATTGAATTATTATCATTATTATTATTGTGCAACTCTTGCGATTAATAAATTGATAAATGCAGAAACCTGCTAATGCAAGAAATTGTTACCGATGATGATGTAATGTTGAGACCTTATTATTTCGATGATTATTAGGATTTCAATAATTTTTTAAATCCTTTGTTTTGTATTTCTTGTAATATTAATTTATTTCAAGACTTTCGCTCGTCCTGCAACTTGTTATTTCACAAAGTATCAAAGTATCAAAGCAACTCCAATAATCTATGAAGTCCTGAGGACGTTTCGTAGGTCCGAGTGTTTTGTTGTCCTGGAAATGAGGGTTTCAAGGATCAAGGATGAGAATTCATTCTTCCGCTGTGGAATTGTTTCACTCTTCTGCACTCTTTATGACGTCATTCATCTTCCTTGATGCGACAAACATTCAAAAGTTGAAAAGCATGAAATCCAAGGCAGGTGGATGAGTGTGCTGATGTTCCCTTGACAAGCGAAAGATGTTCCTGCAACATGTCGAGTGAATTGCCATTGAATTAATGAAAGCTTTCATTTGCACATTACAAACATTAACAATTAACAATTACAATAAAAACTAATTATTTAATAAATAATAATAATAATAATAATAACAATAATAACAATAATAAAAATTAAAATAATATTAATAATAATACTGAGAATTATAATAGCAATCATAATGATGGGATTTATAACAATATTAATAATAATAATCAAAATAATGAGAATTACAATAATAATCAAAATAATAATAATAATAACAACAACAACAACAATAATAATAACAACAACAACAACAACAACAACAACAATAATAATAATAATAATAATAATAATAATAATAATAATAATAATAATAATAATAATAATAATAATAATAATAATAATAATAATAATAATAATAATAATAATAATAATAATGGAGAGTGGCGAGACATCCACAAAAGCAGTTGAGCCACGGTGTAATGAGGTTTCATCAGGAAGAAGTTGGATTAAGAGAGGGTGGAGCATAAATAATTATAATTAGCAAATAAATTAGCATAAATAATCAATAATTAGTAAGCGCTTTTGGTTAAAGCTCTACTCGTGCTAAGGTTGCTCGGATGCTTTTTCTTTTTCGAATTTCTGTTATTCATTATTAGTTGTTGATCTCGAAAATTTTAAATATTAAAATTGAGGGAGGAGTTACTTACAATTATATATTAATTAAATGTTATATTTAAAAACATATATTAATGTATGCAATGTATTTTAATAACTTTAATTACTTACAAATTTCAATGCAAATGTATTTAATTTTAATTAAATATTACAGAAGATGGATCATCTCAGATGTCAATTGTTATGCAAAATGATGCAAACGAAAGTCCTAATGAAGACAAAGTTTCTTTTTCAAATCACATTTAACAAGGCATGTGCCGCGTCTCACGAAAGCGTTGACAAAAATTAACTTTATTTTAGTCGTCATAATTTCAGCGAATAAATTTCTGTAATTGCTTTTATTTAGGAATAAATTAAAACTTATTAAATTATCCTGAATTTATTACAACATTATCATAAAATTAATATTTTTAGTGATATTACTGAGGGGTCAATGTCACGAAGATATCGCTTAGACGTTAATGTCAGTTGAACGGTTCAATCAGTAGGTGGGTTGAGTTGAACAATCCAACGAGTTTGTTTACAAACTTCACATTCAAGTATGGACGATAAAGTTTGAGCTTTTCAGTCTAAAAATTGTCGAGTGGAAAGGTATTTCATGATAAGTCTTTCAATTCATTGCTTTACAAAGTTTTTACAATTCATTGCTTTACAAAGTTTTTACAATTCATTGCTTTAAAAAGCCTTTCAATTCAATGCTTTACAAAGTCTGGTCAACATTGTCAATATTTATAGAACTCATCTTCTCTTGTCATTGTTATTATTTTTTAATTTTTATTTTTATATTCCCGACCAAAACAATTAAAATCCATTTGTCAAAATAAATGAACCCCAACGAAAAGTTTTAGAGTCCCCGACATGGCTCGGGATCACCGCGGGACTATAAAGTTAGAATTACTTAAATGTGACATTTCAACAACTCAATCGCCCCTTAAATATTCTGTCGCTCTCAATATCGTTCAATCGAGTCCTAGCGAACTTCACATTGTTCTTCATGATGAGCAGAATGGGTAAGAAGCATTCATTAGGCTTCTTTCCTATTGTGGACAATGACCTGGAAAAATCCTGGTTGTCCCTTTATTCGTATTGTCCACTTGTTGGCTCCACCCTTTGAATAGAACTCCTTTCGTTTTTGAAGCAACAATTTTTTGCAATGTTCTCTGTCCTCCTTTCACAAATCTTGACCGAGAATAACCCTTTTGAATACTTCCATGTTTTTCAGTTTAGAAGCATTTTCCAGATTGAGATTTTTTGAAGGCTACCTTCCAAATTTAACCCAAACTGGTCTCGGTCCTGGTTCATTATCCATTTTCTCCATTCTGAACATTCCACAACCTCTTTATTCATTTTCTTGTTTGATATTTCATTCAGAAGCTTTAACTTTTGAATTGTCACTTTTTTCTGGCAAGTTGAAGTCAACAACGTTGTTCTGTCTTTTGGATCTTTCATTATTCACTTCAATCTTTTCACTTTGTCTCAACAACTGATTTTAGAACAACTCCAGCATCTGAAACCAATGTGTCTATATTACTGATGAATACGCTGAACATTTTTTTGTTACCTGTTTATTTCCTTCTACTTTCTTTCTAGTATCTTGCTTAATTCTCATTGCTAATTATTTTTTCGGAGATCTTCATCAAGAGATATTATTATTATTATTGTTGTTGTTGTTATTATTATTATTGTTATTATTAGTTTTTTGCTTACATTAAATCATCATTAGTTTGTCTCAAGAGTCCTTTTTCTATTACATATTAAATTAAAGCCTGGAAAATA